>JAWDJV010009471.1:0-41910 GCA_033119285.1 Teratosphaeriaceae sp. CCFEE 6253
CGCTGGAAGCACTGGATGTCGACAGCTGCCATCATACAACAATATCTCAACAGCGGAACGCTCGCATACGATCCCATATACCAAGGAACCCGCCGCGACGGCGACATGCCCCGCCCAGTCGGTTATCATTCTGGTCAAAAAGCAGAGACTCCATCATCCAGTCGTCCACCCAAACAGCAACCAGTCTTGCGACAGCCATAGATGAACGCCAACGCTCGAAATCCCGGATCCGCAGATTCTCGCTCTCCCCCGTCGTGCTCTCAAGTCAGCATCCACCCAGCAAGCGCCGCCCGCTTACTCCCCTTACTCGACGTCGTCGTCCCGGACCGGACACTCCCCGCCGGCCTCGGTCGACGCGGGAGCGGTCTCGCCACCCCGGGCTGAACGGGAGCGGCAGCAGGAGGAGTCGTTGGTGATGCTGCCGTCGCGGTGGGCCGCAGTCCCGCGTACTTCTCCCGCACGTACTCCCGCCGCTCCTCCGGGCACAGGTTGATCACAGCCAGCATCTCCCGCGGCTTGTGCAGGTGGTGGAAGACCCTGGCCAGCAGCGCGACGGCGTCAAAGTACTCGTCCCCGTTGGGGTCAACGGCGCGCCACAGCCCGCGCGCCTCGTAGCACCGCGTCAGGGCGTCCTCGTGCCGGCCGAGCTTGACGTACGTGCGAGCGAGGAGGTGCGTGGCGTGCGCCGTGTGCCGCGCCTCGGCGCGCCCGTAGTCGGAGAGGAAGGCCGTCAGGCTCGCTTTGGCGGCCGCGTCGGTGCCGGTCTCGGCCGTGCAGACGGCGCGGTAGTAGGCCAGCGTGGCGGGCTTGAAGGGCTTCTGCAGCGAGGCCGGGAGGTCGCGGACGTGGCGCTGCACGCTGGCGAGGGAGGCGTCGGCCTGCGCGTACTCGCCACGGGTGAACTCGGCGACGGCGGTGGTGAGGAGGCTGAGGGCGATCTCCTGCCGGGCGCTGTCCGCCGCGGAGGAGGAGGCGGCGGAGCCGTCGGAGAAGCCGGAGTCCGTGCTCGGTCGGCCAGGCGCGTCGGACGGCGTGGGGGGGGCGAGGCGCGCGAGCCGGTGGTTGGCGGCGCGCAGCTGGGCCTTGAGCCCGTCGATCGTCTGTTCTTTCTCGACGTTCAGGCGCTGGTAGTGCCGCAGGTCGTCGTTGGCGATGGCCAGCGCCTGCTGGTGGTCCTGCTGCCGGCGCGCCGCAAGGCCGAGGGACTCGGTGCGCTGCGCCAAGGCGAGCTGTGTGGTCTGGGCCTCAGCTCTGTAGGCGTCGCCGCGCCGTTGCAGGTCGTCGGTCCGGGCTGTGGCGGCGTTGAGGGCGGCGGTGCGTAGCGTTAGAGTCTGCTGCACCGCTTGTGACTCGGCTTTACAGGCATCGCTACGCCGCTGCAGTTCATCGTTCCGGATTGTGGCAGCGTTCAGGGCAGCGGTGCGCAAGGCCAGGGTCTGCTGCGTCTCGTGCCAGTTGGCTTTGTACTCGTCGCCGCGCTGCTGGAGCTGCGTCTGCTTGGCCACGAGCGCCGCGTCCAGGCCATTGAGGCTCACCTTGACATCGGTCAAGATGGCCCGGATGTCCCCGATGTTGTTGTTATGCCGGGTGAGCGAGAGGGTGCTGCCGGCCCACCGCTGGGGCTGCAGGAGGAGGGAGGCCAGGGAGGGATCGCACTCGCCGATGTTGGCGATGGCCACGTACAGAGCCTGCTGGGTATCGGACATCATTGGAGGCATCGTGCGGGTCTCTAGTAGGCGGTTCGCTTGATGCCCAGCGTCGATCGTGCTTGGTCGTGTCTCAGGCTGTGGACGAACGGCTGTCGATAGATCGCCGCGCGGTATGTCTTGCAGAAGGCAGATGGGCTGAGATGTGGAAGGAAGGGGGAAAGAAGGGAGAATTCCAAACCTATCAAGTCTTCCAGGGCGTAGATTGAGGCAGCCTGTTGGGCGACTTCGTCATTGAGGCAGCACGCATGGAGTCTCGTGGGCCCCCTTCATCGTACGTGAGTCCACACGCTTCGCCCAACTTCCAGGGCGACGGGTGGCCTCAACAATGCCCATTGTGTAGTCACATGAGCCCGGCTCGACGTGGGATTCGTCGTCCAGTCACGACGTGCTGCTGACGTCGCCCTGGCGAAGTGCGTTGACCGGTGTGGGGGCTCGAGAAAGATGTGGCCGTTTGGTGTGCGACTTCACAGCGGCGCAGCAATGACAGCGATACATCTGTGGTGGTAGCCAGTCGACGGTCGGCCAAGTGACGTCGACATCGAGGTCGACATTGGGGCAGCATCAGCCCACACCTGAGGTTGGAGCTGTGCTGCCAAGCCGCTGCGACGGAGCATAGCCACCACCGAGGCACACCGGTCGCCAGGCATCGAGCTCAACGCTACGTGTACTTGATACGATAGCTTTCGGAAAGGGGTAAGGTGAAGTACATCTGTCGACTGCGGTTGGGAATCAGTCAGTGAGCCATTTTACGGAAGTCAGCCCCGTTTTCAACATGTTCACAGCTACACCGAATGGGGTCAAGCTCTTGATCAGGTCAGTCAAATGGATGGAACCGTGAGTGGCAGCCAGAGGGCAACGAGGTCGCGTGCGAGATCTTGATCATGGAGCTGAGAGACCAGCGGCAGGGTCTCGGCTTTGATGACAGAGCCTACCAAATCCTCTTAGCGGCCATCATGTACCTGTCCACCCCCTCCAGCTTGTCGCCCTTCTCCCTCACCTGCTTCCTGCCCCTCTCCTCCTTCTCCCTCAACGCTTGCAGCCCCGCGGCATCATCCTGGTAGATCCACTTGCGCTTCGACTCGTCCACTTCCGTCAGCGCCCCGATCCCGGCCCTCTTGCCATCGACTGCGATCGTGATCTGTCGCTCTCGCTCCTTCATGCTGCAGCACCTGTTGCGAGCGAACGTGAGAAGCAGCATACCAAGGAGCAGCTTCAGCGCGAGGAGGATCAGGAACACGGCGAGGAAGACGGTGAGCATGGTGCCGAACGCGATGAGGTCGTCGATGCTCCACCATTTGAACGAGCTGCCTGCGCCGGACCCGGCACCGAAAGTCGAGCGGCCGAGGGCGCGGCGAAAGACGTGATCGATGTGCTGCAGCGCGGCCGTCGTCGCCGGGCTCGTCGTCGTGGTCTCGGTCTCCAAGCTGACGGCCGTGGCCATTGACGGCATCGGCGGAGGCAAATGTGCAGCGATGAACATGCTGTACGTCTGCATGCACGCGCGGATGAACAGGCAGCTGAGCGGGATGACGGGCAGGCCGAGCCGCTTCGTCAAATTCTGATCCGCGAACGCGTGGGAGTAGTAGTCCTTTGCCAGCACATCGAGGAAGCGATCGTAGATGTTGGGCTTGATGTTGTTGAACTTGCCGATGTAGGCGTGCTTGCACCAGTCCACCAGTGCTTCGGATCCGAGGACGATGAGGAAGGGGCCCAGGACTTCACCCGTCCATTTGGGAAACATCGTGAATGCCCGAGGTATGATCATGGCAGATGTGAGGGGGAGGCGCGTAGCGTTTGCGCTGGCAGCTCCGACTGGCGAACCGGCCAACGCGCTCGTCAAGCTGATGCTCAGCCCGCCCACTTCGACGATGTTGCGTACAGCTATGATGAGCAGCATATGCCAGAGCTGGAACCGCTCGACGATGTCCGCGCAGGTCAGCTGGAACAGGTTCTCTTTCTCGATCTTCTTGAATACCGTACTCTTGATCTCGACGAACTGGTTGCTCATCAGCAGTGTAAGTAAGGCATTCGAGTATGAGTTGACCGCTACGTTCAAAGTCACCACCTGGTAGAACAGCGCGGTGGTATGGACGACATTGTATACGAGGGCCAAGACCCATAGCCAGAAGGGCCGAAGGATCTTGCTCCTGCCCCTGTCGTTCCGCTCCAGAGTTTCCTTGCTGAATAGCACTTCGAGTATGTCCTGGCCGAGCGCGCTGAAGAGACGGTCGAACACTTCGAGCACGTTGTAGATGACATACAGCTTGATTGCAGACTGTCCTCTTATGCTGTGGTAGATCCGGGACGCATCGAACCACATAAGCACGTAACACGTCGCGACTATTAACAAGCCTTGGAGAATGTCGGCCTTGTGCTCCGGAGATAGTGCAGACGGAGCCGATCGTGCTGACCGGTGGTGAAACGCTGCCGACGTCTTGCCAGGCTTCTGGGCGTGTTGCGCCACTGCAACGTGGCCGTTAGGTTTCGAAGCCGGCCTTGTGCTTGCCTCTGGTAGAGCAGGACCGCTAGAGTCATCGCTCATGGCGAGTGATGGTCGTCGCGAACTCGCATCCGAACCCTGCCGCTGGCGAAACGGCGGCTCAGCTGGAACTAGGAGATGGTTCGTGTCCAATGGGAACGTCCAAGGTACGCCTCGAAACCACTCTAGTGCCGATGGCATGCTGTTCAGACCTAAGTGAAGGACTGTCAGCAAGGGACTGCAGAAGGGAGCGATGTTGTGACCCACCTCTTGGTTCCACCAGATAGCCCGACCGCATCTACAGGCGCCAGCCACAAGACAGCAACGGAAGACGCAACTCACCTGTCTCTTTTGCACTCCGCTCTGCCGCCTGGTCAAACTTGCTCTTAGGCTTCTCCTGCTTCTTTGCCGTCTGCTGCTGAGGCTTCGCGCCTTTGTTCTTGAGGTATGCGACACTCTTGCCAACATCCCAGTAGTAGTTCCATAATGCATCCTGTACCTCCTTGTCCGTTGCTTGCGCTTCAACCTCTTCGAGCTCGGCCCGTATGACCGGCGTGAGGGCCGCGAAGTTGTCGCGATCCTCTGCAGTGTAGCTATCCCCAGTCTCCTCGCCGTATTCACCCTCGTCGTCGTACAGCTCGTCTTCGTCGAAGTCGACGTTCTTGACTCGTTGCATGTTGTACGGTGTTGCTCACGGAGAAGGGCTTAGTGGCATTGCAGTGTTCTGCAGAGCCTTGGACTACAGGGAAAGAGCGAGGCGTGTGTAGACAGAGGATCTTATGTTGGCACTAGCACAGACGACTTGCCATCCTTGTCCAAAGTGAACGGGGAGTGCGACAAGTTGGACCGCGGTCGGTCCGTAGTGGCCTCGCATCCTCCTCTATATCCTCCGACTTCCTTCATCGGGGTTAAAGATGAGCTGCTGACCATGACTTGGCGACGAGTGGTGATCATGGGGAGCTGCTGGACGACGGGCGCAATTTCTTGCTCTACATCTATGTGGATTGACCTCGTATGCGGCGCAATTGACAACGCCACTATGCACGCCACACTCAACCCGTGGGCTTGAACCGCGACCGTGCGCGGATATTCGAGCCGTACTTGTAGAAGAGTATAGGCGCCTGTCGAATGAAGACGTCAGCACCACGGCCCAACCACGGACACTGCGGATCGATCCATGACTCACCGGAATGAACACGACGCATACGAACGCCAGTAGCGACGTCGCCCACGCCACACCTAGGCCTCGGTACATCTGGGCGGAGAAGAGCGGGAACACCGCACCCGCGATCGACCGGATGAACGTGTTGACCGCGATGGCGCTGTTGGAGTAGAAGCCATAGCAGTCCTGTCACGCCCTCATTAGCCACCGTCAGCACCCCTCGCGATCCCGTAGCAACTCACAATAATATAATTGATCCCCTGCCAAAACGTCACCGGCAGCGACCCCCCCAAGAACCCCGTCGCAATAACCGACGGCACCCAGCTCTCCACATATTGCTCCGACGTCCACGCGAACCAGAACAGCGCGATGGGCAGGATCACCGCGCAGATGATCATGGGCGGGAGGCGCTCCTCGGGGACCGCCTTGCCGTGCTTGAGGTAGGCGCGCTTGAAGTTCGTCGCGGTCGAGTAGGCCATGAGCGCCGTGCCGCCCGCGATGCCGACGAGAAAGGCGCAGAAGGGGAGCGCGCTGACGCCGAGGGACCAGCCGCGGTTCTCGTGGTATTCGATGGGGTACTACTGTCTTGTTAGCAAGCGGTCCTGGGAACGTTTGGACTGGGAACGGGACGTACGGCTTCGAAGAGGAGGTAGAGCACGCCGTATCTATCGGGCAGAGGTTGGCAAGGTCAGCAGGAGCATCGACTTCGCTTCTCAGCAGGTGCGACCCACAGATAGCTCATATACGCCGTGACGAACGCCAGGATCGGCTCCTGCACCAGCATCACAAACGGCCGCACCAGATACACCGTCAGAATCGTCCTCGCCGTGATCCGATTCTCGTCCGCCTTGGCATGGAGCGCGAGGTCCCCCGTCTCCTTCCGCATCCGCTTCGCCCGGATCTGCAGAATCCTCGCCGCGGACGTCTCGGGAATGATCAGCAAACCTACCCCGCCGAACAATCCGGCCAAGATGAGCGTGATCCACTGCGTCCACCGCCAGCCCAGGTAACTCTCGACCACGAACCCGCCCACAATCGGCCCCGCTACAGGTCCCGAGAAGGCGTTGGCAGCGAAGACGCAGATGGCGTACGCGCGCTCCAGCGGGCCCCAGATATCCGCCAGCGCGCCCCCGACGACAGCCAAAGGCGCCGAGGCAGCGAATCCGCCGATGAAGCGGCCCAGCATGATGGTCTCGACGTTGGTGGCCAAAGCGACGGGGATCTGGAAGAGGGCGAAGACGGCGTAGCCCGCGAAGAGCGGGACGCGGCGGCCGAAGACCTCGGAGGCGGGGCCGAAGCAGATGGGGCCTAGGACGAAGCCCTGCAATACGTTAGTAGTTGGCCTTGGAGGTAGGCTGAAGAGGGGCGTACGAGGAGGAAGAGGGTAACGCCCAGCGTGGCGGTGGTCTCGCCAATGTGGAATTCGGCCGCCACGGGGGCGAGGGCGGTGGCGAAGATGGAGCTGGAGAAGGTGACGACGAAGGTCATCATGCCCATGGAGAGGGTGATGGCGATGCGTTTACGGACGGGCCAGTTCAAGGGGTTGCCTGGGTCATCGGGACCGTCGAACTCGACGAGGTTGGGGTCTTTGTCTGGCTGGGGAGCAGACGGTGGGAGGGTTTGGGTCGCTTGCTTCTCGATGTCTGTGTCGGGAACGACATTCTGTCCATAGTCGTGCTTCTCAAGCGTGTCTCCAGCACCGAGAGGTGAATCAACTCCATCCTTGGATGTCGTAGCACTTAGTCCGCTGCCTGGCGTCCGGTCTGGCCCATTACCATGATCCTGCCGCGGCTCTGCTCGCTTGTCGGTGCTTGTCTCAAGAGACATCTTGGCGAGCCAGTTCAGCTTCGAGAACGCCACACCTGAGTGGACGAGATGATGTAGAAGCCATACTGCCCGTATACCCGGACATGGAGTGCTGCGTCGCTGCCCGCCTACTGCAAGTAGCAGCCGTGGACAACGACCTGCCGGATTTAACCTCGATTGGGTTCACGGAGACGTGCCGATAGCCGTCAGACCCGCATGTAAGAAAGCTTAGCATTTGCGATCACAGGCCTTCGACTACGAAGATACAAGTACATGTGTGTGTGGTGACTTTGTGAGACTGCAAGACAGTTGCGTCGGTCCTCGCTCGTGTCTACATGTACGAACAGCTGTGCGAGAAGCGCTTGTAGAGGGATACAGGGGACCGTCGCCTTGACCGCTCGACTTGATAGGAAGGCAGTGGCTCTCCCAATTCAGACGCTCTGAGGACTGAGGTAGCTTGTCGACACTCGACACGATGGAACCCCATAGCACTCGGAGCCCACCCAGTGGACCGCCGCCCTCGACATCGAAATGAGGTTTGCTGATAGACCAGCCGGCTCAAACCCACATATAGCGCCGCCGTCATGCCCGAAGCCCACATAGTCCACGCATGGGAGACGCCGTCCAGTTGGAGGAGTCCGTCCCTGGTCACTTGGGAGAGAGCCCTCTGATGGCGGGTTGCTCTATCTGTTCTGGCACAGCGCGCGATACGTCGAAAGGTCTGACGTCGCACCCGGTCCGGCAACATTCCAAACCCGCCGAGGGTCAAGGCACTGGCCCGGAGAAGCGAGACTGGCGCCATCTCAACAGTCGAACACAAGATCGCTTGAGTCTATGTTGCGAGCGGTCGGAGATCGTCCGCCGAGCGCGTGTAGAGGCGCCTTGAAATCCACACCAGCTTTGATGCTCTTTCGGATGCAGTTCTTGCAGCTCCCAGCACGGGCCCGGACTCACTCCAGACGCTGGCTAAGTCGCATGCTCAGAAGGTCTGTGGCTGCGTTCCGCTCGACGGTCTGCCTGCCATTCGACGGACTTGCATTCTCGCCAACTGACACCGACGTGCCAGGGCGTGGTGATTGAGCCAGAACAAGCACGGCAACTCCCAAGCCGCCATCGCGCCTGCCGCCTCGTCCCACGGCGTGTTGCCCATGTCAAATGTCCAAATCCTCCCTAGTTCTTCCCCTTCTTGCCCCCCTTCTTCTTCTTCGGCCCCGCTCTCGTATCCCTAGCCCCAGCCGGCCCTCCGCTCCTCTGCCGCATATACTGTTTCACCACACCCTCCACACTGCCCACATCATGTCTCGGCTGCCTCAGGTAGTACAGCCGCGCCCTGCGTGCCCGCTTCTCCTTTCGCTGCACCACTTCGACGCCCTCAATATTCGGACTGTAGACCTTGAACCACATCTCTACGCCCACCCTCGTCAACTGATTGCGAAGGAGGACCGCGGTATCGATCGGGGAGTGCCGCCGGCGGATCGAGAGTACCGTCCCGCTCACGGGATCGCCAGTGCGCAGGCGGACAAGCAGGATGTCGCCTGGCTGGACCCGTTCGGGGTTCGAGGCGGCGAAGAGCCGGGTCCGCGCGCCCGAAGGGTCGAGGGCGAGGAGTTGGGTAGCGGTAACGGCTGTGATTGGAGAGGGGCATAGTTTGGTGGTGCTGCGGGGGGGCGGAACCACGGGAATGCGCTTGAGCCCAGTCTCGAAGCCTGATGTGGGTCAATACTGTACTGTCGGGGAATGATAACAGGACGCACGATTCTGCTTGGTGGCCTGGGAAGTGCGGAAGCCGGGTTTGGGCGGGGGGTAGCGGGTTTGGAGGGAGGGGTAGGTTGGCGCGGTTTCCGTAGCGTAGAGGCGAGTCTGCTGCCGCCGTTCAGCGCGGCATTGGCGGATGGCGTGCTTCATGCAGGCGAGTGGCCGTGCGGGTGCTGGACGAGACATCTTGTGTGGCGTGAGAGAGTATCAATGGCGAGTGCTGGCATGGGATATGGCTCTATTTGCGGGGCTCGGGGAAGCCAAGACTTGTTGATCCAGAAGGTTAGACACGATGCGGCTACACGAGTGTACATCTCTGCACTTCCCGCCTTACGCACCTCACAATGGCCACCCTCTGCCCCCGCTGCACTCTCCGCCTCCGCTTCCCTACCTCCACCCACCGCGCCTTCTCCACCCATCCCCGACGGCAAAACAAAAAAGGCGTCCCCCTCTTCACCCCGACCGCCTCCCCCCAACTCGATGCGACCCTCACCACCCTCCGCACCCAGCACCTGATCCCCGCCTACCTCCGCACCCCAGAACGCCGTCTCATCTTCGGTACCAAAAATCGGCAGCTGCTCGCCGACAATCCCCGCTCGACCGTGATTGGCGGCGAAGAGATCCCGCTACGGTGGATCGACCGCCGGACAGAGATCCCGGCGCGGCGGCGGATTTTTGTGGAGGCGGTCGAATTGATAGTGAAAGCGGGGGCCGATGGGAAGGCGTGGCAGAATCTCCCCGCGCTGTTGACGGGGATGAAGGATCTGGGACGCGGGACGCCAGAGAGTAAGGCGGGGCAACGGAGGAGTATGGCGGGTAATTCGCTGGGGGAGGGGAGTCTGGGGAAGGTCGTGCGGAAGGCATCGGCGGCTGGTCGGATGGGGATCGTGGTGCAGTGTCTAAATCAGGTGGCGCAGACGGGGCTATCGCTGAAGCACGACGAGGTGCTCGAGCCGGTGCTGTGGGGGCTGCGGGATGCGGCGGCCGCGGACGACTGGAGTGAGGCGAATATAGACAAGGCTGACAGATTGGCGGAGGAGATCCTGGGGATGTTGGAGATGGAGGCGCATGGGGGCGGGAAGACCATGCGGCCGCGAGACGCGAGACGCAGGCCGGAGGTCGTGGCCGCTTTCCTCGAGCTCGCCGCCGTGCGCGCGTACAAGTTCCAGGACGGCAAGGATACGGATGGGACGGTGAAGATGTACGCTGAGCGCCTGCTCTCCTGCATCGGCAAGAATCCCCAGGTATATCACATCTCCCCCCGAACCTCCAGCATCATGGCACTACTGACATGTTGAACCACCACACAGCCCCCCGCCCAACCTCCCGTAGACAGCGGCCCGCAGGCCGAGCTCCTGAACAGCCTCCCCATCTTCCACGGCCTGCTGCTCGCCGAGCGCGTCCTCGGCGCCGACCTCCCGCAAGCGGATCACGTGCGGAAGCTACGCGAGGACTACGAGGCCGGGATCGTGATCCTGGTGCAGGCCATCCAGGCCACGCCGCGGAAAGGAAACGGGGAGCTGGGGGGGTATATGGGCCATGCGGTGCGGTCGTGGGAGAAGTGTCTCAGGGCTTGAGGGCGGATGACTTTGTGGAGGGGCAAAGGATGCGGCGAGAACTTTCACGCGACGGGCGACGGCGCGGCGTGGGATAGTCACTACGGGGAGCCGCACTGCTAGCGATGTCCCTGGCACGGGCGCGTTGACGTCTGGAGAGGCCTCCGATCGCTACGAAGCGAAGCCTCTCGGGCAAGGACGTGGAGTCCGCTGGGCGGATCGCGCGCGCTGCGTGACGGCGTGGACGACGGACGCAGCTTTCGCGGGCCCCTGCCGTCTCGCTACTGCGTGAGCGCTCGCTGGACACGAGAGCGAGATTCGCCATCCCAGCGCTCGTCGAGGTTGTGGAGAGATGGACCAAGTGGCGCGGGAATAAGCAGAGCCGGGCGGCAAGCGCAAGAGCGATCATCCTGTCCCGTACAGCGCGTTCTGTGGAGGCTTGGGAGGGGGCACAGCCCGGGGTGGCGGACGAGGTACCCCAAGCTGATGCACTGCTACGACATTGGCCTCGCGGTGACGTTCGCGATCCATAGCGTCTCAGTGTGCGGGTTGCCCACGTAGATTAGATGGACATGCGCAAAAGAGGCGCCAGGAACGTGACCGCTTTGTAACCTCATCTCATGTGCACAGTACACTATACAATACCACTACTGCGCTCGCGTCCCGCGTGATATCCAGTCGTGCCGTCGTCCCGACCATCTTCATCCCTCGAACGCCCACCCCACCACCAAACAGATCTATATCGCCTCCAACCCGCCCCTCCCGTACAAACCTCCACCCTATCACACCACAATCCCCGCCGGAATTCCATTCGGTCCAATCTCCAGGATATTCGCCGCCCCTCCCCCCCCGACCGCCGTCTGCGCGAGCCCAATGCGCCGCTTATCCAGGTTGTACGCCACGTACGCGCTCCGCAGGAACGAATCGCCCAGGATCGTCGGCAGGTTCTCGCTCGCCGCCGCGCCGTAGATGCCGAACTGGCACCACTCCACGCCGTCCTGCGCGCCCAGGTCCGCGAGCACGAGCTGCGCGATGGGGACCGTGATCGTGGGGCCCAGGGTTAAGTCGGCGAAGTGGAAGGTCACGGATTTGGCGTCCGAGGCGGCGGAGCAGGGGATGATGGCGTTGCCGGAGGTCGAGCCGGAGGGGTAGTAGGAGGCGCCCATCGCGGCGAGGACGGAGTTGGCGAGGGTTTGCTGGAGGATGGTGACGGGGGTGCCGGTGTCGAGGAGCGCGGGCTCGGAGTAGCCGGACCCCGTCTGCACCGTGCGGGTGCTGCCGAGGTAGGTCACGACGCGGGTCAGGGCGACGGTGGGGGAGTTGTAGCTCGTGCTGCCGTCCGCGTTGGCGGTGCCGAGGACGGCGATCTTCTTCAGCGTGCCGGTGAAGCGGGACAGGTTGATGCCGCCGAAGAGGATGGTGCCGGAGGAGGCGGTCAGCGAGTCCAGCCAGAGGCTGTAGGAGTTACTCGCGATCAGCCCCTGCGCCGCGAGATTGTGGTTGAGCGTCGGGTAGCTGGCCGGGAAGCCGACGCCCAGCACGCCCTCCGTGAGGCCCGTGCCGGACGTGCCTAGGATGGCGAGCTGGGACGTCACGGCGCTGCCGCCGATGCGCACGGTGTCGTAGAACCAGGTCCCGGTGACACTCGAACCGTCCACGAAGCCCTGCGTCGTCGTCTGGCCCGTGGAGGAATAGGTCGAGGACTTGCTGCTGGTGAAGGAGCCCAGCTCGTCGCAGGGGATGACGGTGTCGCTGCACAGGCTGGAGCCCGTGGCGGGGACCAGCAGGGCGTTGGAGCCGGTGTCGAGCTGCAGCGCCTGCGGCTGGCCGGGCGTGCCGAGGGTGATGTTGATCCAGTACAGGGAGCGGTCGGACTTCTGGCTGATGGTGGCGGGGAGGGAGCGCCGGGTGAGGAGGGTCTCGTTGGCGCCGAGGAGGGAGCCGTTGGGGGCGAAGGTGGGTTTCCAGATCTCGGCGAGGATGACGCGTTGCGCGGTGGTGAGGGTGGCTGCCAAGAGCGTGGCTAGGGTGAGGAAGACCGCCATGGTGGGTGATTGGTTCGTCGGCTAGGGGACGCGTAGGGTGTTGGGGTGGTTGTCGTAGAGCAGTTGATGCCGGTCGTTTTGCTGTCCTTGGCGGCGAAGGGAGATGTCGCCAGAGTGAAGCAGGAGTGAGGTCCGACGCGTGACAGTAGTGGTGGTGGCGAGTCGATCACCCGTCAAGCAGCATCGGATCCAGCGGTACACATGATCTCTTCCCTTTGTCTATCCTCCCAAGTCCGAATTTACCTTCTCCTCCATCCAGAGGGCGAAGAAAAGAGCGGCAGCGCCGTGGACGACCCTATCCTCCCGCCCGCCCAGCTCACCACCACCCACGTCGTCGTAGACTCTAGCCGTCTAGCGCATTGGATTGCCCGTCTGCCGCAGCCACTTCCGCGTGATGGCGCTTCGTCCCGCCCACTGGGCCGCACGTGGTAGGCTGGGGACCGCTGGCTTGTCCTTCCCCGGAAATTAACGTCGCCCCGGAAAGGCTAAAGCGTGCCTGGGTATCGCCCGTTCTGGATCCATGGCACAGGCGGGTGGGACGAATCAGGGCTGGTATACGATTTGCGACGGATCGTCAATTTGAGCAAGGCTTGCGCACAACCAATCTGGTGCGTTTGGCGATGGTGAGATCGTGTTGCTGATCATTGCTTATGAACATAGCCTGTATCGACCTGCGGCAGGGTCTGAACTCAGACCGTGGGCGAGTCGATCAATGTAGATTGGAACATGATTCGCTCTATCGACCCTACATACAAAGGAGCGCATAGATATCCCAGATGCATCCCAAATCACCCCGACCAATCCGCGTTTCTACTCCCTTCCCTTGCCGTTGCCCCGGCACCCAATGCCCTCGTTCCTCGTCCCTCGTATCGCGTCGCCAGCGAGCCGCGAGTCCGTCACATCGTCTACGTAATCTCTGCCTGCCTAGTACCCAGCGGCCCAGCCAGTCGACGTCGCGCAGACGGTCTTTGTCGTCGGCACGTCCTTGGTGAAGGTCGACGTCTCGAGGCACTCCGACGACGAGACGGTCGGGTACGAGGAGACCTTGGTGTTGGTGAACTTGTCCGTCTCGGTCGTGTAGGCGTTGCCCGTCGAGCTACCCGAACGGAGCACGTCAGCACTTGCGAAAACGACAAGGTGAGATTGGAAGTGGCGACTCACGTCGACAAAACCCCCGTCGTGGAGGTGATGGTGCTGTACGCGGTGACCTTGACCGTGCTGGTCTTGTACGTGGTGTACTTGGACGCGACCCGCTTGGAGGTCACCGTCGTGTACGTGCTCCAGGTATACTTCACCGCGCCGTACGGGATGGTCTGCGTGGAGACGCCGGTCGAGTAGGTTGTCTGCTCGGTGACGTAGGGCTTGGTGATGGTGGTGAGCTGATCCTTGGTGATGATGACCGTGGTCGGGACGGTCTTGACCACCACGGTCGAGCCGACGGAGGTTTCCTGTTGGATACAACGTCAGCGTGCGGCCGGGACATTGGAGCTTGCTATCATCGACGTACCGTCTTCGGGACGTAGATTGTCACGCCCTTGTATGTCGTGTACACAGATGAGCCAGTACTCTTGCCCGTCTCAACAGTCGATGAGCAGGAGGTGCTCGTCACTTTGTGCGAGGTAGCCTTCGTGGTAGTCGATGTGCTGCCGTAACCGCCTGCAGTCGCCTTGGAGGTTGTCGAAGTCGAAGTCGAGCCATAGCCGCTTGCGGTGGCCCCGGGAAGTGCTGCAGCGATGCTGCTGAGGCCCAGGAGGGCAAGTGCCGTAAGGTTGAAGGTATGCATGTTGGGTGGGGATGTGGATGTAGAGATGTCGAAGCGACAGTACACGAGCGATGGAAGAGCTCTGGGCTTGGGAAGGCTTGCTGGGCTTGCTGGTGAGGAGAAGGGGATGCTTGACGGCGATCTGCCTCACCTTTATACCATGGACTGGCTACGACACTCTCGCACGAGGCACGCATCTGCTTGTGATGTGCTGCAGGCGAGAACGGTGGAAACAGTCGTGAAGCATCTCTCAGTGGCTCCGGTAGTCTGCAGCCGTTCTCGTCTCTCGGGGGGTATGATCAGGTGCTGCCTTGGTGGTGTCAGGCTGCTGTATTTCCACGATGACCGGAGACTAGCATGCAGTGTATTATTGGGAGGAGAGAAGCAGCTGCTGGCGTGAGTGCCTCTGCGAAGCTGCAAAGCTGTCTCTTGGCGGGGGCATTGCAGTGCGTTGCCGTAGCTCGCCACCTGTACGCAGGACCCGTGTCGTGCATTGGCCTGAATGAAGACATTACGCGATGGACGGCGGTGTGCGGTCAAGAGCACACCCAGATCCGGGCCGCGCTATCGTCTGAAGAGCTTGGCAGTGTCAAGGTCCAGACAAAGCTTCGTCGGCCTTCCTCCGCGTGGCGACCACGGAGGGTGTGACGGACCAGCATGCGGTCCTAAGTATAGCGCTGGACATCTGGCCCGTAGAGCAACGAGTGGCTGCAATGGATCGGGAGAGCTTCAGCCTTACTGGAAGTGCTTCCGATTCGGCGGGAGGGGGGGCGCACCGCTGCGACGGTCAGGCACCCGGCGACTCGCAGAGCGTCCCTGTCTTCCAACTTCGGGTCCCAGACGAGGACCCGGCGATGATCCGGGGCTGAGCTGTGGAGTGCGTGGCATACGCACTACAGGATTGCCGGTTGCACGGCAGGCGCTAGAAGTCCACGAGCTTGGTGGGCGTCCTTCTCTGGCTGGCCCAGACTGTTGCGTGGCTTCCCGAGTGTGCAGGAGCCTAGTCTCTTGACTAGCTGGTCGGTGTATATAGAACGGACAATGCACGGCGAGAACGCGCTGGCACCACAGGGCCCTTGCATGGAGGTGCTGTTCATGTATGTCTCAGGCACGCTGTAGCCGTGGAGACTTCGTGGGCGTGAAACGCTGTCAGTAGCCATGGCTTCCACTTAGCGCAAGAAGGAAGCCGTCCCGCTGAATGTGGCGCCGTCTTCGACTGCGAGAACAGAAGATGTCTGACCATCCGAGGGGAGTGAAGAAGAGGGAGGTCGAGGTGGTAAACGAGGTAATCGTGCGCAAGTCGTGGCCATTCTCGTTCACGGCCAGAAGTCGAGGCTGCCACACTGCAACTCCACCCCCTTCTCGTCCACCTTTGATGACTTGGCAGTCCTGATAATGGACGAGAAGGTATTGCATTTGATCGTTAAATCTACAGCGCGCCGAGGCGGCTTGTTCCAGGATGTCTCTGTGATGGCGATGGACGAGATACAGGAAGCGCAGCACAGCCAAGTTCGTTGCTCAGCCTTGCTCGAATACCTCGTGACAATGCGGCCTCATCTCAACCTCGTGGTAAGTACTGATTCTCTCTCACTCCGTCTCTTCTCTCGTACACCAGCGACATCATGTCTTTCGGCTTCTCCCCCAGCGACATCGTGGCCCTGATCAACATCGTCTCCAAAACCTACCAAGGATGGAAGTCGGCCTGCGGCGAGTACGCGGACGTGACAGGGTCCCTCGATAGTCTGCTCATCATCCTCGACCGGATCCGGACCGAGGCGTCGAAGCCGGGATCGGTACTGGTGCGCAATTCCCGGGATGCCGCCGATCTCAAGGATCTGTTGGCGAATACCCAGCCTACAGTCCGGGAATTGGGAGTCGTAGTCAAGCGATACCAGAGCCTGGGTCTGGGCAAGAGCCGCGAGAAGGTTTGGGAGAGGATCTCCTTTGGCGTCAAGGACTACGGGACCCTGCGGCTGAAGCTGAACCAGCACGTCACGGCCATATCGGCGTACCTCGACGCGGTGGGCCTGAGCGCGCTGGCACGGATCGAGCGTGGACTGGAGGCCTTGCCGCAGATCAAGGACACCGTGGATGCACTGGCGGCGGAGATACGCGCGGGACGGCGAGAGGGGTCGATCATGACCACCTACGCCGACGACGAGAAAGAGACCTGGCGACAGTTCCGCCGGGAACTGATTGGCGAGGGGCTGCGGAGCTCGACGATTCACAAGTACAAGCCGCAGATCAAAAGCTACCTCCGGAGTCTGGCGGAGGAGGGACTCCTAGAGGAGTCTGAGCCTGGATCCGCATCGGATGCTAGCTCTGGTGAGAATGGTGGCCAGGCTTGTTTGGGATCTGCTCTGACGCATGCGCCTGTTGCCATGCTGACTGGCGAGGCATCGACACGCAACACCGAGGAGGCGAAAAGCTTGGAGCAGACCATCTCAGATGCAGGCTCGCGCGGCCCGGACACACTACCTGCGGACCCCATGGCGCCTCTGGAAGACAAGATGAAGAGCGTGAGTGCAGAGAATCCCCGTCGTCATCACGGCATAGCGTACCAGGTGGGCTGGGAAGGGAAGTGGACCCCTTACTGCTCCGAGGCGCGGCATAAAGCACGTAAGAACGTGGTGAGGAAAGCGGCCAAGGTGACCCGGCGGGCGCAAGGCCGCGAGACCCAGGAGGACGTGCTGTGGGACGCGGAGGAAGAGCTTCGTGACTTGCACTGTCTCGAATTCTTCATGTCGTTCCCCTGCCAAGCTCGGAGGAAGGTGATAGGCTCGGCAGTGTCGTCCTGGGAGCAAGCCCGGGTCGATGTGATTGCCGCAGTGAAGGACTGGGAGACCGATCGGCGGCGGTGTTGGAGGGTTGCGGAGGCGGATCCTGCCTATGGGCGGCTGCGAAAGGCAGCCCGACTGGCGTACGCAAAGTCTGGGAACATGGCCTCAAGGGAGCGGAAGCCAGAGGACCGGGAGCAGGAAGCCAGGGAGCTGGCGCAACTGGGCATCACGGACGATGACAAGGCGCGACGTCAGTATCTCGCGGCACGCTGGATAGCGCGCAGCGAAGCCCGATCTTCGGCAGCCACGAAGGCTATAGTCCAGCTCAGCGAGGAAGACTTCCAGGAAGCGCGCCGTCAGTTCGAGGCGCTCGCGCGTGCGACGGCGTTGACTCGGCGGAGTGGGCGCGGCGCCGAGCAAACCACGCTGGAGCTTCTCTTCCGCGTCGGTATCATCGCCCCCGAGGCTTGTCCGTATGAAGCTACGCACGAGCGCCAAACGATGTAGGACGGCCGATGTGTATGGCTTGGGCGAAGTAGGCACTTCTGCGGCCCGGGATAGCATACCAACATCGCATCACGGCAGGGCTGCTCATCGCCGTAGAATCCCGCTCACTTTTTTCGATGCGCCAAGGCACTGGAGATGGGTGACAGCGTTGGGAGAGGGCTCTAGTGGTGTGCGCAGTAGAGCGAGTCACATTTGCTTGCCCTCGTGCATGTCCTGTGTCAACGTGCTAGTACGGTACATAGCGAATGATAGACATGCACACGGCTCTACAACCCTCCCCGAAGCCGGCTAATGCACGCAGTCTCTTGCTCAGAACCAGAGACATCGGACTCGGCATAAGGCTGGCCATAGGCAGTGGGCGACGTCTCACTCAGAAGGCCGACGTGGAGATCCGCAGCACTGGTAGACTGATCCTACAGACTCGGCCCGGGCTTCATGTCCACCCACTCCCCATCGCCCCTCCACACGCCCGCCTTGCTGAAGTCCCCCGTGCGACTGCCGGCCATGTATCCAAAGCGGAAGTACTCCGGCAGTCGCGAGGCAGCGTCCGCATCCACATGGTCAAGCTCCGAGTCCACCTCATCCTCGTCCTCGACGGCGCGGTCCACATCCAAGCCGCGATCCTGTGCGCGTGGAGGTCGATGTCGGGTCCAAGTCCACGTAAAGTTCCCATGCCCACCATCCCCATCGCTCCAATATGCTGGGTCATCCGCGTACCCCCGGAACCTCTCGACATCATTAACCAGCACCGACACCCCATCAAAATTGACCCCGGCCCTCCAATCCCAGACCGGCAGCGCCCCAAACCCAAACGTAATACTCCCCACCCCGACCGCCAGCACACTGACCGCCGGGATCAAGGTCCCCATCTGCTGCCCCACGGACAGCTCGGCGGAAGTCTGCAGTATACTATCGAACCCCCACCTCGCAACCCCATTCACAAACATCCCGACCAACAACCCCTGGTACACCAGACTCGCCCGGTTCTGGAACCCCGTCCCCGGCAGCAACAGCAGCGCGAGGACATAATGATGGATCCGCAGACTCAACCCCGGCAGCGCCACCATGCCCAGCAGCGCCGCGACGAAGATGGTGTAGAGGAGGAGGTACCGCGGCATCCGGCCCTCGAC
This sequence comes from Teratosphaeriaceae sp. CCFEE 6253, assembly GCA_033119285.1. Lineage (NCBI taxonomy): Eukaryota > Fungi > Ascomycota > Dothideomycetes > Mycosphaerellales > Teratosphaeriaceae > Teratosphaeriaceae sp. CCFEE 6253. The sequence goes on from JAWDJV010009471.1 coordinate 18,692, forward strand.
GCGGAAGGCCCAGGCCTGGCCCAGCGCGATGCAGAAGATGACCAGCACGACGGCGATCAAAGCGGGCACGGCGCCGGGCTGCGCGCGCAGGTCGTGCGGCGTGAGGCGCTGAATGGGGATGCGGTCGAAGGTCTCGTTGTTCAGCGCGCCGACCCAGGCCGGCCCCAGCCAGAGGACCGTCTTCTCGAACTGAGCGGTGAGGTTCGCGAGGGAGCGGCGCGCGGTATAGCGGTACGTGACCCAGCCGCAGAAAGCGGCGGGCAGGAAGCGCCCGAGGGCCAGGCTGAACAGGCTGGAGAGATTGGGCAGGTTGGGCGGGTCGGTGGCGAGGGCCGTGGTGGCGAAGAGGATGGCGAAGATGCTCCAGAAGAAGACGGCGGGGGAGGTGGTGAAGAGGCTGAGGAGGGTGGTGGCCGTGACGGAGACGGCGAGGGCGGGCCAGCGGAGGTCGGCGCACGCGGCGCGCGTGCCGGGAAGGAAGGCGAAGGTGTGCGGGAAGTAGCTGTTGAAACCCGTACTCTCGATCCCGTGGCGCTTGGAGGACGCGAAGGAGGTCTGCTCCCCCGTGAGAGTGAGGACGCCGCAGCCGCCCTCCGCGTCACCGATGAAGCCGGCGTGGACGGCGGAGGCACAGATGAAGCTGTCGCCTCTGTACACCGCATCGCTCACCAGCTCTCCCCTCTCAAACCCCGTCTGCGGCTCCCTGGGCCCGCCCACGACCAACGGCTTGTACACCACCTCCTGATCCCCGACCGCATGCGGGTTCAGCATCAGCGTCTTGTGGCAGTCCGCCGGGCACCGGAACGCCAGCGTCGCATTCGCAAACGGTCTGCACCCGTCCCCGTTCAACCCGCATCCATTCCCATCGCTCCAGTACCGGGCCCCGCAGTGCAGACGGACGGGGTTGCCGTGGCCGGGAATACTGCCGGATCGACTGCTGGCGTGGAGGACGAGGGAGAAGGCCAGCAGCCAGATAGCATACAGGGCTACGAGCAACCAGAAGCGGTGGAGCTTCCGCGGCGCATAGCGGTCCAGGAGAGCGAGGGGCGCGTGCTGGAGTTTGGGGAAGAGCGGCGTGATGGTGTAGCTGCGTGGCGGGGTCGGGCCTTTGACCCAGTGGACTGTGGCTGCCCAGGCGTGTTTGAGGCGGGGCGGGATGCGGTCTGCGGCGCGCTGCTGCCAGGAGGGTGCCGAGGAGCCGCCCAGTCGCAGGCCGTCGAAGTCGGTCGAGGGTCTGCCGGAGCTGCGGAGGGGGGCGTCGGGGGTGGTGATCGTGTCGTCGTCGTCGTCGTCGTCGGTGTCGTCGTGGTAGGGTCCGTCTGTCCTGTCCAGGCCGTTGATTGCAGCTTCCTCGTCTCGCTGCTCTTGGGGTCCCATAGCGCCTTCTTCTCCACGAGCACTCTGTGCTATCCTATGCACTCATGATGGGGTGTAGTGTGCTGTAAGAGACACGGATAAGGATGAGGAAGCTACAAGCCAACCTTTCTAACAATGTACAGTGTATGAATGGAAGCTCTCTTGTCGATCAGCGCAGCAAGCGGATTATGGTCGTTGGAAGCTTGAACGGATGTCCCGGCTGGGCGATCGTATGCCGGGAGCCGCATGGCATCCACGTTGCTCATCGCGTGGCCGCTGCTTGATTTGATGGATGCTGTGGTGTGTATGTCGAAGCGACACCTGATTACGGTGCCTCGAAGCGCTGATGATTTGATTGATCTCGTCGACAATTGATGGTTGGATCGGCGGCGGCGATAGCAGCGTTCGGGAGTCCGCTCCGCTCGCCACATGCCAATGCCGATAGGGCGCGGACGGGATGTCTCGTTAGCGCGTCATTGATTAGACGATTGGTGGGGAGGGGACGGGGTTGGAAGCGGTGGCAGAGCTCGATCGGCAGGCGCGCGATAGCCGGCTGCTGACATATGAGTGATCAGAGCGAGCTTCCTTCGATTCGTTCCTTCATCGATTCCATCGACGGCTGCTCGTCTCGTCAACAACACCAATCAACCACGTCGACCATGGCCGCCGCACCACCACTCGACGATGGCTCGAACGACCCCCGCCCGCCGCCCAAGGACCTCTCGCATCACCTCTCCCGCAACACCAAGTCCCGCGAGGCGTCGTCGATGAAGGCCTTCTACAAGTACTTCAGCATCCCCGGCATCGGCCAGCTCGCGGGTGGCCTGCCCAACAACTACTACTTCCCCTTCGACACCCTCGAGGCCAAGGTCGCCCGCCCGGACCGCTGGCAGTCCACCCCCAACAAGCCCGTCGACCCCCCCTCCGCCGACGACCTCAACGATGCATCCTCGCGCTTGTCGAGGCTGGACATCGGCGCGCTCAGCAGCCCCCTCAATCAGCCCCAGGACGCCATCGCCGTCCCACACACCAGCGCGCAACGCAACCCGGTCAAGAAGATCGACCTTGCCAGCGCGCTGCAGTACGGCACCGCGCAGGGCTACCCCCCGCTGTACTACTTCCTCCGGCAGTTTACGCAGCAGCATCTGCACCCCAACTGCCCCTACAAGGGCGGGCCGGAGATCATCCTGACGAACGGGAATACCGACGGCTTCAGCAAGGTCCTCGCCGCGCTGACGAATGAGTGGAGCGAGGAGAAGGACTGGATTCGCGATCGCGAGGGGTTGCTGGTCGAGGAGTTCTGCTATATGAACGCCATTGGGGCGGCGAAGCCCAGGGGATTGAATATTGTGCCAGTCGGGCTGGACGATGAGGGGATGCGGGCGGAGGGTAAGGGTGGGCTAGGGGACGTGCTGGCGAATTGGGACGTGAAGAAAGGGAAGCGGCCGCATCTGATGTACACCGTGACGTGAGTCCCAACCCCCCTCGAGCCAGCTGATCTGTGTGGGATGACGGTGTGCTGATGTGGTGGTGTGTGACAGCATGGGCCAGAACCCCACCTCCGGCGTCCTCTCCCTGCAGCGCCGCCGCGACCTCTACGCCCTCTGCAGCCAGTACGACGTCATCCTCGTCGAGGACGATCCCTACTGGTACCTGCAGTTCCCCTCCTCCACCGCCATGAACACGACCACCACCGCCCACGCCGCCAACACCTCCTTCAACCCCGATACCCCCATGTTCGCCAATGCCGAGCCGCGACCCACGGCGAAAGACGGATGGAAGAGCAGCGGCTACCCCTTCCTCGACTCCCTCGTCCCCTCCTCCCTCAACATCGACCCCGACGGCCGCGTCATCCGCCTCGACACCTTCTCCAAGACCGTCGCGCCGGGCTGCCGCCTGGGCTGGATCTCCGCGCAGCCGGCCCTCATCGAGAGGATCCTGCGCATCACCGAGACCTCCACGCAGCAGCCCAGCGGGTTCGTGCAGAGCGTCATCGCGGAGCTCGTGCTCGGGCCGGATCACGCGGGTCTCGCGCCGCCGCCGGTGAAGAGTGCGTCGAAGGGTGGCAAGGGCGGGTTGCCGGATGGGGAGGGCTGGAAGGCGGATGGGTGGGTGCGCTGGCTGGAGGGCCTGCGGGGCAACTACGAGAGGCGGATGCGGTCCATGTGCTCCATCCTCGAGGACGGGAAGTACCTCGTCAAGACAGGCCGACGGGGGTCACTCGCCGCCACCACCGGCACCACCTCCGACAACGAGGATGATGGAGAGGAGGAGTGGGCCGTTGTGGAAAAGACGCAGCTCTACTCCTTCGACTGGCCCGTGGGCGGCATGTTCATCTGGCTCCGCGTCGCCTTCGAGCACCACCCTCTCTACACCACCTACGCCCAAACCAACGAGCTCGCGCGCCTCAGCCAGGCGATGTGGGTCTTCTGGACCACGCAGCCCTACCTCGTCCTCGTCTCCCCCGGGAGCATCTTCTCCCCGACCCCGGAGATCCGGGCGCGGGACGGGTGGCGGTTCTTCCGCCTGTGCTTCGCGGCGATCGACGAGGAGCAGCTGGCGCCGACGAGTCGGCGGATGGCGGAGGGCGTTGCGGCGTTCTTCCGGATCAAGGACAAGAAGGTCGTGGAGGGGTTGCTGGAGGAGGATGCGCGCGCGGCGGGGGCAGGGGGGGTGGGGTGGGCGGACGTGGTGCAGATGATGGGGCCTTGTTAGAGGGGGTGGCGGAAACATACACGCATAGGATAGACGCTGTTACTTGATGAATGCACGAAATCACACTTTAATGCTGTGTCTCAAGAGAGATGTGCGGTGGGACGCCCACACCGCGCTGCTGCTGCAACGGATCCTCACACGCGCATCGTGGTCTCGCGTGTGCCATAGTGCGTTGCCGTGGTGGGAGGCGACTTGCCACGCTTGCTCGATGGAGAAAGTCACATCGCAGCCTCGGAGTGGTGCGGTGACCGAAAGGGAGCGATGACTCGTATCGTCACTGCTACCAATGTAGCTGAAAGTCCATGTCTCCAAAGTACACAGCAGCAGTGCAGTATAAAAGCCACCGTGCGCAGGCACAAATCGTGATTGGCATGCGAACATCATAGACTACCGCGCCGACGACCTTCCAGAATCACGCCAGCGAAGTAGTCCAAAAATCACGAACCCGCATACATAATCAAACCCAACCTCATGGCCAGCCCAGCCCCAGCAACATCAATCCCCTTCCAACTCCTTCCCTTACGACCCCATGACATCCCCCGCAGCGTCGACATCTACTTCGCCGCCTTCCAGAACGCGCACTCGCTCGCCTGCTGGCCGCGCCACCACCCCGCGGTCCGCGCATGGTGGGAGCAGATGCTCCGCGACGAGCTGCACGAACCCGGTTCCCAATGGTTGAAAGCCTGCTCCCCAACCACGGGCGAGGTCGCGGCCTTCTGCAAGTGGAGGAAGTTTGAGCTCGGGCAGGAGGCGGAGACGGAGTTACCCCAGTGGCCGGAGGGTGCAGATCACGCGTTGTGTGAGGAGACGTTTGGGGAGTGGGCGCGGCAGCATGGGGAATTGATGGAGGGGAGGGCGCATTGGTGTACGTTTGCCGATCCTCACCGGTGGACTTTCAGCTCGTACTGACCGGCAGTCGTAGACTTGGAGATGCTGGCCACGGATCCTGCGTACCAGGGCCGGGGCGCCGGCTCGCAGCTCATGCGCTGGGGTCTCGAGCGCGCGGACTCCGAGGGTGTGCAGGCGTATCTCGAGGCGTCGCCCGATGCCGTGCGGTTATATGAGCGCTTTGGGTTTCGTGAGGCGGGGAGGACGGAGACGTGGATTGAGAACGAGAGGGTGCAGCCGGGGACGCTGTATCGGAATCTGTTCATGATTCGGCCTGCGAAGGAGGTCGCTTGATCCGAGTCGTAGCTTATGCGGAGGTGGTCTTGTATCCAAGGTACACCTTCTCGTCCGGCTTGTGCGCGGTGTGGAAGTTCCGATTGGGTGGCGGGATGCGAGAGGTCTCGTTGCCCTGGGCGTCGGAGACGACGAAGTCGTCAAAGTACGCCACGAAGAAGGCGAGGATGACGGCCATTTCGAGCTTGGCGAAGCGCATGCCGAGGCAGGGATGTCGGGCCTGTCGGACCATCAGCATATACCTACCGCGTTGGGTGAGCTACTAGGACTTACAACGCCCCAGCCCATGTACCCATACTGCGCCTTCTTGTCCTCAGCCCGCTCGGGCATATACCGCGCTGGATCCCACGCTCCAGGATTCGGGTAGATGCTGGGATCGTAGTGGACATCGCCCACCGCATACGTGGCATAAGCGCCAGGAGGGATGACCTCCGTCCCCGCCTTATTCAGCGGGATGTCCTGGTCCGTGACGTTCTTCCGGAACGTCGCGCCGGGCATCTGCAGGCGGATGGCCTCCTTCAGACACATGTCCACGAGCACGAACTCGCCCTCCCACGCCTCGACGGGGACATGCATGAGGCGGTCCTTGAGCGCGAGGGAGTCGTCCGGGCAGTACCGCGCCGCGATGCGCTGCACCTCCTCGCGCACGCGGGCGAGCCAGGCGGGGTTGTTGGCAAGGTATAGCAGGACCCAGGCGGCGTTGATGCCGCTGTTCAGCTGCCCCGCGAAGAGGGCGCCGAGCACGAAGGTGATCATGCTCGTGATGTCGTCGCCCTGGTCGATGAGGTACTGCAGCGCGTCGTCGCCGCGGACGCCGGATTTGTTGCGGGCATCGACCACGCGCTTGATGACCATGTAGAGCTTCGCGCCGGCCTTGAGCCGCTTGACCTTGGACCACTGCGGCAGCCAGGGGTAGATGATGCTCCAGGGCGTCGCGGTGCTGTCGATGTCTTCGAAGTACTGGAGGCACTTCTCGAGCGTCTCTGGATCGTCGGCGATCTCGTTGCAGGCCACGGTGCGCATGGTGAACTGGAAGACCATGCGGTAGATGCTGTCGAATGGGTTGGTCACTCCGGAAGGTTCAGCGGCCAGTTTGTCGAGGCTTGCGCGAGCGTCTTGTAGCAGGCGCGGCAAGCCCTTTGCTAGCTGGTTGCCTTTGAGCATATTGACGAGGCGTTTGTTGAAGTACCTATCTCGTAAGTGTAAAAGTCAGTGGATTGTCGCCACTCCAGCAGCAGGAAATTGAGACACTCCATATCGAAAGATGTGGCGTCAAAGCTACATGCATAGGCAATACGTACGCGCCAAAGTCTGAGCCCCCAGCGACATCCTCCGCCATAGCACTGTAATCCTGCTTCTTGATCTTCGGACTCCCGCCCAGCATGGCGGCGTACGCCTCCGCAAACGCCAGGCCCTTGTGCTCGGAGTAGACCTTGCGGCCCTCGTCGCCCGACACGCCGATGACCTGGTACCCCCCGGCATAGAAGGAGAAGTTGCCGGTGCCCGAGTGCCGCTTGGCGCGCTCGAAGAAGTCCCATCGGTGGGTGAAGAACTGGAGCGCGCCGATGATGGGGTAGGCCTCCGGGGTCAGCGAGGGTGCGTTCTTGGGCAGCTCGGGCCGGCTGAAGAGGTAGGCGAAGGCGCTGCTGCCGATGGCGAGGAGGGCGAAGACGACGGCGAGGGTGGTGCTGTCCATGGCGAGGCTTGCTTGAGATGAGTCGGTGGTATGCTGCGGCAGCACGAAGCGTGCTTGCGGAGAGTGAAAGGTTGTGCAGATGAGGTGCGACGGCTCTTATGATAAGCTGACGAGGTGACCTACAGTGGAACTCACCGTACAGCCGGCTACATATACATGTATGTAAGTGCCGTAAGCGATGTTGGAGGAGTGAGGAGGGTGTGCAGGGGAGGCCTGGCATGCCCAATGGGACGCCCCACGACCCTCGTCAGATCCATGGATGCGATTGCGAAATAGTCAGCTGGTCACTGGCGAGACGAGACTCGCTGACGTGTACAGGTAGCCATGTGGTGACACGAAGGGACCTGAGCATGATAATACCAGAACATCGCAACGGCCTGACGTGGAATCACAAGTATCAGGTACGCTCGGGCGTGCACAAGGTACCTTGCATAAAGATCTCCTGTCATTCGCCGTCAACCTCGCGGGCCACTTACGGCGATCGCAGCGACTCCCCGGCATCATCGGAGGTCTACAAAGGCGACTGTCGACGGCAGGGTCACCAATGCTACCATCTAGCTGCCGTTCTCGGTCAGGCCTACGCCCTCTTCATCCTCCCCACCCTCACTATTCTTCTCATCCAGCGTCGCCTTCACCCACGCATCCAACTCCGCCAGCGCCTTCCGCGGCTCCACCTTATGCCGCATGAGCAAGTTCTGCACCTCCGCCGGCGTGAACCGATCGTCCGGCACCCGTCCCGCGAACTCCGCCGCCAGGCCCTCCAGCTCGGGTTGACTCAGACTGGCCAGTCCGCCCCCAACAACGTCGGGGGCCTTCGCATGCCCATTCGCCAGCGAGCCATTGGCGGTAGTCTTGGAGCTACTCGCGTCCCTCGCCGCCGGCGGAGCCTCGTCGCCGGCGGCGTACATGCGGAGGAAGAGCTCGCGCACCTGCTCCCGCATCGCCAGGCGGAATTCGACTTTGCGGTCGACGCGCCCGGGCCGCACGAGCGCCGCGTCGAGTCGCTCCGGATGGTTCGTGGTCATGATCAGCACGCGACCTTCGTGGGTCGCGACGCCGTCGATGGCGTTCAGGAGGCCGGACAGCGAGATGCCGGTGCTCGACTGGGCTTCGGTGGTGTTGCCGCCGCGGTTGCCGCCTCCCACTCTTTTCGGAGCGCTGATGGCTTTGAGTTCCTTCGCGAGATCTTTGAGGGTGAACTCGTCGTCTTTCTTCGGCGGCTCGGTGGCAGTCTCCTTCTTCCCGCTTTCGTCCTTCTTGGTCTCGCCATTCACCTCCTTGGCATCCTGCTTCGGCTTCTTCTTCGTCATCTCCCCATCATCGCCCGCTCCATCTCGTTTCAACCCCGCAGCATCCACATCCTCCAACAACACGATACACCGCCGAGGCAGCCCATTGAACAATTGGATCAGATCCCCCTCCGTCAGCGTCGCCTCCTGCAGACTAATCGCGTAGATCTCCAGCCCGAACACCCCGGCCAGCGCAAAACTCAAACTCGTCTTCCCCGTCCCGGGAGGGCCATGGAACAGGTACCCCCGCCGGTACGGGATCCCCCGCGTCGCGTACCACTTCGGGCTCGCCGGGTGCAGGTACTCGTTCATGTCGCCGACAATCATGCCCTTCTGCTCCGCGTCCAAGATCACCGTCTCCATCGGCCGGCTCGGGCGCGACGACGTCTTACTCCACGTCCCGCCGAACCGCGCGCGGTCCTTCGGCGTTGGGTGCCGGATCGTCGTCGTGCCGCTCGTGCGGTTCAGGGACCACACGCGCACCGTCCTGAGCAGCTCCTTGATGGGCGCGATGCTGCGCCCGACGCAGTCCAGCTCGATGATGTCGTCCTGCGGCGCGTTGCCGAAGTTGACCTGCAGGCGCTGGCCCTCGTTGGACCGCCGCGCGCGCCGGAACCAGAACACCTGGCCGCGGTGCCAGACCCACTGCCGGCCGTAGTAGGGCTCGTACCGCGGCGGCGTGCGCGCGGCCCACTTGCTGAAGTTGAACAGCCCGTTCTCGTCCAGCGCGTCGTCGGCCGCGGCGTCGTAGACGTCGTCGTCCGCGGGGCTGCCGCGCTGCGTCTTGGCGCGCATCTTGCGCGAGCGCGAGGTGGACTGCTGGTGCGCGGCCAGCCAGCCCATGACCATGTCGAAGAGGTCGTCGTGCTCGTCGATGTAGACCGAGGACATGCAGACGGCGCTGAAGGCGCGCAGGGCGCGAGACCAGAGGTACTGCCCGCCCTTGGTGACGGCGAGGAGGATGAGGCCGGCGGTGACGAAGAGGGAGATGTCCAGACCCAGGTAGGCGGCGGCGTAGCGGGAGATGATGCTGTAGCCCGGGATGAGCGTTTCCAGGATGTTGGGGGAGAGGGCCGTGAGGGTGGGCGGGTCGGTGGTGTTTAGTTTCATGGTGGCTAGCTTGCGGAAGTCCATGGTGAAGTCTTGCTCTAGTCGCAGTCTATGCAATGCAGTTATCGTGCTGATGGTCGGGGGGCTGGTTTAGAAGCTAGTAATGAGTGTTTCGGAGACCAACAACAGACTGTCAACGGAGTCTCCAGACGCTTGTTTTCCAACACAGGAATAGGTGAGAGTTCTCTCGACATATAAGTAGCAAGCACCGCCACAGCCTACCACAAAGCCTCTTCGATAGGCTTGAGGCCGCGCAAATGGCGGAGAATACAGCTGCCTGACGAAGAACTACTGCAGGTCCAGCGTGAGTCAGAGAAATGCGGACTCAGTCCTACCTGCTTGCCCAATGAGGAGTCCGGCATGAACTGTATGCGTGGTCGAAAGGCAAACACAGTCACCACCCCAAGCTTCCTTGTTTACTCTGCTTCTAGCTGAGTGGTGTGTGGTGTAATGCAGATGCAGCCGCAAGCCGACATCCGACTCCTTGTCGGCCGAGAGCGGGTGGCGAGTCTTGGCAGGAGTAGTCATCCAGCCGATCCATGCAGAGTACGTGCACCCTACCATAGGCCTCATCCCTACCCAAGGCCTCCCACAATAATGCGACAGGCGCCCTCGCTATGCAAGTTGATGGCGCCGGCCCGTCCCACGTCACATCCGTAGCCCTCCCCGTCCACTCAAGGCGGTCGCCTCATCCCCTCGTCCCCTCCATCCAGATCCATGCCCTCCCCGTCCCCACCCTGCCTCACACTTCTTCGTCGTCTCCGCCCACCAGTCTCACTAAGTCGCATCGCCGTCACAATCACCCTGTCATCAACCCGATGCCCCTCCATCTCCCCCATAACCCCCTGCTCCTCCAGCAACCCAAGCGCCTTCCCCAACAACTCACTCGCGACCGGATCCTGCGGCGAGATGGCCAGCCCCTCGTGCAGCGTGACCGTCGCCTCGAACGCCTGCTCCATCTCCAGCAACACCAACCCTTTGGCAGCGAAGACGCCGCAGTCCCTGAGCCCCAGCCGGATGACTTCCTCGAACTGCTGCAGCGCCTCCGGGAACCGCTCCGCCTGCCGCAGCGCGTGCGCGAGGTTGAGCCGCGCCTCGCGGTACTGCTGCGGCGGCGCGCCGTTGTCGGCCGCGATCTGGAGCGCGAGGAGGAAGCTGCGGATTGCGGAGTCGTAGTCGCCGTCCCGATACGAGCAGACGCCCAGCTCGTTGATCAGGAGGGGGTCCGTCTTGCAGAGCTCGTAGGCCGTGGTCAGGTACTCGCGCGCGATCGCCAGGTTGTCCAGCGCGATCTCCTGCATGCCCAGGAACAGCTGCGGGAGGTGCGTGCCCTGGAACAGTCGGGCCGCGGTGCTGTACGCGGCGATCGCCTGGTCGCTTTCGCCTTCCGCGGCGAAGGTGTGCGCGAAGCCGATCCAGGCGGGCCCGAAGTGGGGGTTCATGAGGGAGGCCTTGGAGAAGTAGGAACGGGCTTCGGGGATGCGGAGGGTGGCGAGGTAGTAGGTCCCGACGGCGAGCCAGGTGCAGGGTTCAAGAGGGTACGTATCGGCGAGGTCGTGGGAGAGGGCGAAGAGGGCGTTGATGTGCTGCAGCTGGTGCAGGAGGGCGAGGTGGAGTGGCAGGCAGGTGAAGTTGTAGGGGTCCGTGGCGAGGATGGAGGAGGTCAAGGTGAGGGCGGGCTCGAAGCGCGAGGCGGCGAAGAGCATGTCCGCTTTGGCGAGGAGGATGTCCGGGTTGTCGGCGAGGCGGTAGTGGGTGGAGAGGGTGTCGAGGGCGGTGGTGAAGTCCTCCTTGCGGGAGTACTTCGACAGCCGGGTGATGTAGAGGTTGCGCACGAAGTCCGCCGCCTCCTGTGCATCGTCCTCCGCGCCTTCGGGTTGGATGGTGTCGAAGTTCAAGCTCTCCAGGAACCCCCACTCTTCCCCCGGACTCATCAGCGAGTTCTTCATGAGCTGGTCAAAGGCCTCGAAGCACTGCACGTCGATCCGCACGGCATCCTTGTAGCAATCCTTAGCGCGGTCGAAAGCATTCTGCTTGGCATAGCACAAGCCTCGCAGGTAGCACATGGCCGCCTCGTACTTGACATCGCTGCGGTCGGCAAAGTCTCGTTCTTCACTTCGGTCAGCCCGCTCCAATCTGCTGCTCGCTTTGCCCTTGCCATGCTGCTTGCTCGACAGACCGTTCGTCACCGCCTGAAGCTTCCTTCGCGCGGAGTCCGTGGTGGTGATGAGGTGGGAGGGACTCTTGTCGCCCAGGATGTCCAACGCATCGTCGTGCCGATTCTGCTTGATGTGGCAGTGGGCGGCCAGGTAGCGAGCTTGTGCCGTTCGTTGGAGGGTGTCGGAGCGAGAGACGAGTGAGAGCGCGCGTTGATAGTTGCCCGCATCGAAGTGCACGCGAGCGAGTGACAGCGCATCTTCCCGGGAGTCTGTGATCTGTGTAAGCATCCACCAGACAGTCCTGTCGATCAAGACGCACTTGTCAAGGCAAGCAGCTTATCGCCGACATATGCTGCCGTATCATGCTGTCCCTTCTGTATTGCATCGGTTCTCCATTGACGAAGGAAGTTCTCCATGCTATCGTTCATCCAGGTGCATCGCGAGTAGAAAGCTCTTGTAGGCAGTGCTGGTTAGGTGGACTTGCTCCTGCTGTCTGTAAGTGTGGCTCCAGCATAGTGGCAGAGTGAACGGCGATGCCGACACGTACCTGAAGAATACTTGTAAACAGACGCGACTGCTGTGAGACGCTCTCAGGGAGACGCGCTGCCGGATTTAGCGGGGCTACGATGTCCCGAGTCATGCACACCGAGCTCTCACCCATCGTTGACCTTGAAGGGTGCATCTTGCAATATCCGAGCACTAGGCAACGAACAGAAAGGCGACTACTCCCTGGTGGGTTGTTCTCTTCCGCAGTCAAGCGTGCGATCACAGCCCCCCCACCGCCACCATGTCCGAACGCAAAGTCCTCCAAAAGTATTACCCCCCCGACTTCGACCCCTCCAAGATCGAGCGCCGCAAGGGCCCCAAATCGACCGGCCTCAAAGTGCAAACGGTCCGCCTGATGGCGCCCTTCAGCATGAAGTGCACCGCCTGCGGCGAGTACATCTACAAGGGCCGCAAGTTCAACGCGCGCAAGGAGACGACCGAGGAGAAGTACTACGCCATCACCATCTACCGCTTCTACATCCGCTGCACGCGCTGCTCGGCCGAGATCACGTTCAAGACCGACCCGAAGCACATGGACTATGAGTGCGAGAGAGGTGCGAAGAGGAATTTCGAGGTCTGGCGGCAGAGCAAGCTGGAGGAGGAGACGGACGAGGAGCGGCTGGACCGGTTGGAGAAGGAGGAGGCGGAAAGGGACGCGATGAAGGAGCTGGAGAAGAAGACGGATGATGCGCGGACGGAGATGGCGGTCGCAGATGCGCTGGATGAGAGGAGGATGGTGAATGCGCGGCGGGAGAGGGTCGGGGTGGAGGGGGCGCTGGAGGGCGTGGCGGAGCGGCCGGCGAAGGTGGATGAGGAACGGGAAAGGGTCGAGAGGGAGATTGAGGAGGAGGCGCGGATGGCGTTTTTGGGGGGCACGGGGGAGAGGATCAGGAGGCTGGACTTGGATGCTGCGATTGAGGCTGAGGAGGGGGATGAGGGGGATGAAGGCGCGCGGGTGGACAGCACGCGCACGTCGTCGGAGGATGCCGGGGCGATGCTGCCACCGTCGGTGCCGAGCTTCCAGCGGAAAGTGAAGGAGAAGAAAGCGCCGTCTCTGCTGGCAGGCATCAAGAAGAAGGCTCCGGTGCTGGTCAGCTATGGCGACGATGATGACGACGAATGAAGCAAGATCTTCATGGTCGTTCCGAGACCCAAACGAGAGGCAAACTTGCCCTCGCAGCGTCCCTGAGTAAGGAACTGGACACCAGAATCTGCATCAGCGACGGCCGCAATACTTGCACAGTGTGGAAATGACGCGACCGAACGCTCGCGACAGCACCTGGGGCAGGGCTCCCACCGGACAGACACGCAGGGCCGGCTCATCCGTCACCTTTGCCGAGAAGCACCATCGCAGCACGTCGCCGTTTGCGGCCCCGCCGCCGCAACTGAGTGTTGCGTCCTTTGGATTGGATGGACACCTCCCGCTCCGAAGAGCGCAGTCTCGTACAAGCTCCAGCTGCGCGTAGCCGTCCCTCGTGCGAACGATCGTTTCCGCGCGGGTGCACTGCGCATGCGTGCTCTGCCGTTTGCGCATCCCGAACTCCCGATCGCGATCGCCATGGCTGTGCCATTAGGGTTCGAGCAGACTGATGCAAAAGTCTCGATCGCGCACGCGACAGAGTGCATGGACGTGTCGAATAATGTGCCAAGGCATCAAGCAGAGGGTCCTGCTCGCGTGCCTCACTACCATCATCACCAGATAAGACTTCAGGGTCCAATGCTATACCCATCCCTGGATCCCGACTGCGGGTTGCTGCGCGGGCGCTATTTGACTCGCCCGGCAAAGATCAGATATATTGCTCGTGCCCCTGGCCTATGGCTGAGCGTCTGGGCAAGAGCGTCGCACGTCAAACTCCGGTACCACGGCGACATTCTCAGCTCTTGTGCACGTGCGACTCGCGCGTCCAGTCATTGCTTGCGGACAGCCTGGAGGTTCATCACATCTCCTGGCGCCACGGTCCCCACGCGGCGAAGGAGATGGCTGGAAGCGACCGCCGTCGACAATCAAACGTCGTGGCTTCCAAGGCCTCGGCAGAGCGTCACACTAGCACGGCTTCTGACTGCGGGCTGCCCCGCGCGCTCTGATTGGCCGACTGGTGCGCGAGTCGGTGTCTCTCCATGCATCTTGAAACAGCTGCAGGTCCTTGGGTGTCGATCACCTGCGCTGCGCTACATTCCATCCTCCTCCACCTTGCCACGCTCCTCACTTCACCCTCGTCACCAACACCGACTCCACTTCCGATCCACGTCGCGATCGGGTCTTCACGCGCAGTCACTCCTTTCAACGTCACTCGTTCCAGCACACCAGACAGCCTATTGTCCACCGCCAAGCGCGAGTCAACAATCGGTCGGTCGTCCACTCATTCAAACGCGGAAAGCCACGAAATCCACGCTCGCAACAATCGACGCAAGGGGCCCGTCCGCGACGCGACCACTTACATAACGGCTGCACATACAAAGCCACCACCACGTCCCCCTCGCCACGTGGACGCCTCCTCCCCACCGATCAGCACACTTTATCTGCGTCCGACGCCACGAGCCGGCCTCGCCTCTTTTCGCACCGGAACTCCATCGCTGAGCGATCGGACACCATGAGGTCGCAGGCGACCCTCCTCGCGCTCGCGCTGGTGAGCGGCACCACAGCGTTCTGGCGCATGCCGTGTCGCTCGCAGACCGGTGTGGGACGTCTGGATCCGATCATGGACCCGGGCGAGATCTCGGATCATGTGCACACTATCCATGGAGGCGGCGGTAAGTGCTCGTTCGTTGTGTGTCATATGTGCGATGGCTGATGGCGTTGCTAGGATTTGGGTTCGAGACAGACTTTGATACGCTCACTGCGTCGGACTCGTGCACCTCTTGCGAAGTGACGCAGGACCACTCTGCGTACTGGACGCCGACCGTGGAGTTTTTGTACTCGAACGGCACGTCGGTCATGGTGCAGCAGGTCGGTGGCATGCTGGCGTATGTACCTCGAACTCAAAAGTCACAGCTGGTTGCTAATGTGCCTGCCACAGGTACTATCTCTACTATCTCGAAAACGTCACCGCTTTCCCGGAAGGCTTCCAAATGGTCGCCGGGAACAAGAACGTGCGCAACTTCACCGGACCATTCCCCGACACGGACCTCAGCAGTTGGCCCACAGACCCGAGCGACCAGTTCTTCCTGCAACAGCGCGCTCTCGGCTTCAACTGCCTCAACTACCAGCGTGACCCGGAGCCATCGCTTTACCGCCATCAATTCCCGACCAAAGATTACATGGACGCGAATTGCCAAGACGGTCTGCGCCTTGAGCTCGCATTCCCTAGCTGCGGCAACGGCTCCATGGATTCACTGGACCACAAGTCGCACATGAAATACCCGAGCCTGGTCAAGGAGGGCAACTGTCCCGAGGGATACGACACGCACTACCCCTTCATCTTCTTCGAGACAATCTGGGCTACCAACGCCTTCGCGGGCGAGGATGGCCAGTTCGTCCTCTCCCAGGGCGATCCGACCGGCTGCGGCTACCACGGCGACTTCATCATGGGCTGGGAGTCGGCAGACTTCTTGCAGAGCGCCTTGGATACCTGCGGCAACCCATCGGGTGACATCCAGGATTGCCCTTTGTTCAACATCCAGTCCGACGAGGAGGCCGCGAAGTGCAACTTCGACATGCCCAAGTCCCTGCTGGACGATGATGTGTTCGGCCCGCGCGATGGCCTGGCGGTCAACATCCCGTTGCAGAATGGGCCGGAGCCGGCAACTGCGTACCCCGTGGCTGGGCGTGAGAGTGTGCCGACCAGCTCGATCCCGTCGACCACGGCTTCGGCGTCCTTCTCGCTCCCGACTCTGTCGTACACGGCGGCGAACCCGTCCATTACGTCGACGGCGCTGGGCGGGATCGTCGTCAACAAGGTCTCGCTCTCATCGTCACCGACCGAGATGGACCACTCCAGCACGTCCTCGAGTGCCGAGACCCCGTCTGCACCTAGCAAAATGGAGGCCGCTCCTTCCTCCACCATCACCGACGCGCCCTCGCTCGCCTCTGCTCCCGGCCCGGAGCACGAGATCATCGCCACGAGCTGGATGACGAGCGGGAACCAAGTCGTCGAGCTCGTGATCGAGGAAGTCGACATCACCGTCACCGCCACGCCGACAGCTGGGGCGGCGGCGAAGCACCGG
Organism: Teratosphaeriaceae sp. CCFEE 6253; assembly: GCA_033119285.1. NCBI lineage: Eukaryota > Fungi > Ascomycota > Dothideomycetes > Mycosphaerellales > Teratosphaeriaceae > Teratosphaeriaceae sp. CCFEE 6253. Next base: position 34,909 of record JAWDJV010009471.1, read on the forward strand.
CGCCACATGCAGCGGCACGGCCACCACGCGGGGCGGCTCTAACAGATGCCCAACGTGGTCGCCTCGGCGGAGCACTCGCTAACGACTGATGGATGGGGGGAGGAGGCATGGGTTGGGGCCGCGATCGCTGGATACGGGGCCTGGTACGAGCTGCGACGCTGTGCGCGGGCGGAGGCGGAGGCGGAGGCGTCGATCACGGGGTGGGCTGGTCCCGCGGCTTGTGCATACCTCGCTATGATGACGAATGAGGGAGAGGTAGCTTCTGCTGCTGTACATATACCGGATCAAAGACCGTCCGCAAGTCCGTCCTCGAACACACAATCCGTTGGTGCTGCGTGAAGTCTGTCACACTGTGCACGTTGGCGGCCAGCGAGCGTGTTCGGAACGTGTGATCGTGTCACTGGTATACACCGCGTGCTGCGTCGAACTGCACCCATCTTATCATACAGTCAAATAAAGCCCCAAACTCCTTCAAACCCGGCCTCCAATGCAGCACAGCATCCAGCCCCATCCATTTCTATCCCGACATCCCGGCAGCGACGGTACTCCCCCCCACTCAAGCAACAATCACACACACTCCCACTCAGCAAACACGCACCACCGCGCACTGCGATCCGCGAGCACCAGCCCCCTCCACGTCCCCCGCTCCCCAATCTTAATGACCGTCTCCCACGCCGTCGTCAACCCATCCCCCTCCTCCCCTCCCCCGTCCGCCCGCGAGCAGTGCTCCTGCTTCCGCGTCAAGCGGATGATCTTCTGACTCGGCGTCTGCACCGCCAGCTTCGCCGGCTTCTGCTGCGCCGGCGTCATGGAACCCAGCCCACCCCCACCCGCCTGCGCCGACGAGGCCTCGGACCCGTACGCCGAGACCGTGGCGGACACCATGCTCATCGCGCTGCCCGGCCGCGCCATGGGCATGGGACTCGCCGGGCGATTGCCCCCGCCGCCCGCGCCGGTACCCCAGGTATCCGGCGTGAAGCGCGACAGCGACGACGGGTGCTGCCGCACGCAGAAGACGAAGGTGTTGTTCATCGTCAGCCGGCCGCACTGCGGCTGCACGACGTACAGATCGTGGCGCTGCGCGTGCGGCGTCGGGTGGCGGACGTGGAAGGCGTACGCCGGGTTCGGGCCCGTGTGCGACAGCGGCAGCGCGACGGCGAGCGCGTGCGGGTTGTCCTTGAGCGAGTGCGTGAGCCCGCGCTTGCCGGCGTAGATTTTGAGCACGCCCGCCCCTTCGTCGCCGGGGAGCAGGGCCTTGATGGTGAAGCGCTTGCGGCCCGCCACCCACGCGGCCTGCGCGAAGGCCGGCTTGGTGACGATCTCGCCGGACTCGAAGACGTCGCCGTCGGCGTCCTGGGCGAAGGCGCGGGCTTCGGTCTCCGCGACGCACTCCACGTCTTCGGGGACGGTGATGTGGAGCTGCGTCATCTCGAGGTTCTCCATGTGCAACTGGCTGGTGCTGAAGTCGGAGAGCTCGCACTCGTGCCGGTGGTATGCGGGCGTGGCGCAGGGGAGGTTCATCAGGACGTCGTGGTCGACGGGTGGTACGATGTGCTGCTGTTCCGGCAGGAGCGGGATATGTGTGTAGCAGATCTGTGAAGGCCTGGCCAAGAAGTACCAGGGCTCGGCCACCTGGCTGCTGGCGCTGCTGTACGCGCCGCGTCTCGGGTTCGACGGGTTCGCGAGCGAGCAGTCCATGATGCGCCATTCGCCGTCCACGATCACAGCGTTCCACCAGTGGTTCGGTCGAGCGATCGTGTCCAGGTCAAGCACCTCGCCAGGACCTTTCAAATAGCCGTGCACTTCTTCCGCGTACAAGCCGACAGCACTGCACATCTCGCGAACGAGACCGGCGATCTCCGCGCTGCAGCCTCGCTTGGTCGAGATGACTCGCCGAGTGTCCACCTCGCCTTCGTAGTCCTCCTCCCAAGTGATGCGCTCAGCCACCCAAGTGAAGATGGCCCGCAGACGCTGCACATCAGTCCGATACGGGCGGCAGATGTAGCCTTGCGCGAGCGCCGCAGCCGTGACCATGGACGGGATGCTCTGGATGAACCGGGTGCTCTTATCGACAAGCGCCAGGCTAGTCGTGTTGAAATCGGTCGGCTCGTTGACACACAGCCCATCCAGACCCTCGTCGCCCTCGGTGAGCTCATGCAGCTGGTCGATGGGATTGAGCACAGGCAGATCCAGCATCTCGCACCGCTCGGCCCTCTCATCCCGCTCCCGATGACTGAACGAGTTCGACCGATTGATATCCCGTCGCACCTGCATCCATTCCCCGCCACCGCCCATCCCCATATCCCTCGCCGCATTGCCACCCCCGAACGCGGATCCAGGCCTTGAAGCAGTCCCACCCGCAATTCCCGTCACGCCGTTCCCGCCCAGCGCACTCTTCGTCGGACTCCCGGATCGACTGTCCGGTCGACTGCCACTCGCACTCCCGAGCGTGGACCTCGCACTCGCCGCGCCCGTCTTGGCACTCTCGATCATCTTCTTGAAGAAGCCGCTCTTCTTCGCCTTGGGCGCGCTCAGCCCGCCCAGCACGCCCGCGGACTCCATGGGGTCCTTCGTCCAGTCCGCGGTGGGCGTCAGCAGAGGCTGGTTGCCCGAGGCGTGGCTCTCGTGGTAGCTCGGCCCAGAGCCCAGGCTGTCGTTGCTCGCTGCGACGCTGCGGGCGCTCGAGGTCATGTCGCCGACCTGCCTTGCTTCCATGGCGCTCATGGGGCGCTGATTGCGCTGGCTGCCCAGTCCGAACTTCCTGCGCGCCAGACTGCCTGCGCTTGTGGCGCTGAAGCCGCCGGCGGAGTAGCCCGACATGATGCTGCGGCTGGTGAGAGCGGTACTCGTGCTACTCTGGGTTGCCGAAGAAGAGTCGGTCGAGTTCGTCACGTTGGTCTTGGTGGTGTAGCTGCGGTCCAGACGCTGCTGGCCGAGCTCGAAAGCCGATTTCCGTTGCTTCAGCTTCGGATGCTGCTGATGGGAATGCATGGAGCGACCCTGTGAGCCGTGACTTGACTGGCTGCTCGCAGTCGTTGGCCTTGAGGCCGGAGCGTACTGAGTCCCCTTGAGCGGCGGCTCTGGCGCCTGGCTGCTCGTGCGGGAGATGTTCGACTTGACATGCCGTACCTGCCGCTCCATGCGCTGCACATGACTATCAAGCACAGGCAGTCCTTCCCGCGATGATGGTAGTGAAGGAGTCTTGAACGTCTGTCGTTCAAAGTAATTGCTCTGCGTCGCGAATCCAATTGTCGATTGGGCACGCTGATGTTGCTGCTTCGATTGGCTACGCACCAGCTCGAATTCATCCGGGGACCATATGTTGGCAGGTGTAATCGGACCGCTTGGCACTGGAGGCGGTGGCATTTCGTCCGGCTCCTGGTACATACTCATGTCGTGCAACGAAGACATAACATCGTTCATCGCGTCGCGTAATGGCGAAGGCGTCATATGGCTGCCTCCGTCGCCACTAGGCGAGGGCGGCACGGGCGTTCGGCTTGTTGCACGATCGTAAGCATCTGGCGCGTACTCTTGTACCATGGACGGTGCTCTGCTGGGTTGATACGGGGTCCTATGTGCTGGTGGAGGCGGTGGTGGAGGCGATGACCCCAGCTCATGCTCGTACGGCGCGGGTGATGGAGATCGATACGGCTGGTAGCCGAACGAGGGCGCTGGAGACGGAGCTCTCGATACGTAGGGGTTGTGCTGTGCGTATGGGTTGGGCGAAGGCGCTCTGGATCCATGCGCCTCGCGCTGCTGGTACGGATTGGGCGATGGTGCTCTCGACCCATAGCCATCCTGTTGGTGATATGGATTGGGCGATGGCGCTCTTGACCCATAGCTATCCTGCTGCTGGTGAGGGGAAGGCGAAGGTCTCCGCGACACTGGGAGAATCTGCGGGAAAGCGGATCCGTCGTGATAACTGCTTGGCAATGGAGATGGAGCTCTGGACGGCATCGGCGATGACGCGCGATAGCTGGGTTGCGGCGAAGCTGCCCGGTACATCGAAGAGTTCGTGGGCCCCGCATACCCCGGCGTAGGCGTTGGCGACGCCGAAGGAGCTGTCCTCGCCTGTGGCAACGGACTCGGTGCGCGTGATGGCCGCCTTGAGTGCGTTCTCGGCGGCGGCGCCGGTATCCTCGGCCCCGTGTCCTCCGTGATTTGCTTCTTGAACGTACCCGTGGGCGCCTGCGCAGTCTTCATGCTAGAGTAGGGCCGGAACTTGCTCTTCTCCTTCTGCACCGGCGCCTTCTCGCCCTGCGGACTGCCATCCCGCTTGCCGTTGAGACTCGCCATCGGCCCGGCCTTCTCATACGCATCAAACGGCTTCCGGAACATGCTCTTAGCCTTGTTCGGACTGGGCGATGCCTTGGGCTGCGCGGGCAGGGGCGACGCGTGGCGGCTGTTGGGCGCGGGCTGGAAGCTCTCGTCCAGGACCTTGACGAAGTTGCTCGGGAACAGGCCGATGGCGCGCGGGTCGCGGCGCAGGCGGCCCATCCACCATTGGCCGTCGCCGGCGTTCAGGGCCTCGATCAGGTCGCCCTCGATGAAGCCCAGGTCTTTCTTCGTCTCGCCGCCCCAGGAGTAGGTCGCCTGGCACCAGCAGGGGAAGCGTGGAGGGAGAGGTTGGGCGCCCATGCTTGCGATGTAATGTAGCGACTGTGATCAACGGTTGTGGGCTCAGCGTAAGCGCATGCGTAAGTGATATCGGTGTCCGCAAATGCGTCGTCAAGCTCGAGCCGATGTAGAGGATTCGGTTGCTATGGGTCTGTCGGCGCTGTGCGAAGCGTGTGTGGCGACTGGACAGCATACACTCGATGTATGCCACTCAAGGAATAGCTGAGAGAGCCAAGTCGTTACCAATGGCAGAATATGGCCGCGTGGAGGTCATATATGTGGCCGTCCAGCAACCCGATGTTGTGCCCAATGTTGATTGTGGGGTCCTAGCGGCAACCTTATCCAGGAGCCGCGATCCAAATCGGGACTCCGTACCTGACGATGGATCTGAAACACAATGGATCTTGACATGTCAGGTCACACGGGTTACCTCGGGCGTCGCGGGCCGTGTCCGGGGCCAGTGAGTATGGCCTATGTTCAAGCAAGGCGACAGCTTGCAAGCCAGCCGACAGGTCCAGCGTCCACGGCATGATGGTCGCGACAACGACGGACCAGCATAGCAAGATCCATATACATGTCCGCAGTATACACATATACACAAAGGTATCACCGCCGCGCCAACAAAGGCCCAGCACGCCACAACTGGCACGAGCCTGTCCTGTCCGCCGATCCAAAATCCAACCTTTGCATCATCCGCCCTCTTTTGCCACGGACTGCGTGGGTATCGGTACCGCCTTGCCTGCCTCCGCTCGGGTGCACTTGTGCCAATCTCATCAGCCATGGAACCTGTAGTACTACGACGAAGTCCCGTTGCCGTTGATCCAGGGCGCCATGGTCGGCGTCTGCGAGCCGTCGCCGTCGCCCGCTGCGGCTGCTGCTGCGCCCGCGGCGCCGGCTTCCGCGGCGGCGGCCTTGGCCTTTTGCTTGAGGGTGAGCGGGAAGGGGTAGTCCTCCGGTTCCTCCTGCGAGCACGATGCAAAGTCAGCGACACCTCTCCACTCCGCCGCGGATGCATACAGCACGCAAACGTACCTCCTCCGGCAGCTTCCACGCGATATAGTCCTCCGTGCTCAGCCCCTCCCGCCCCTCCTGCAGACTCGCAAAGTCCCCCGGCGTCATCATCCCGCTGCGCTCCCGCGGGCTCCCCGGCGCCGACAGCGGCCGGCTGATCTTCACCCCCTCGGTGCCATCAAAGTACCCCGGCTCGTCCGCGTCATCCCCCGTGAAGCTGTCCGGGTACGCGCGCCGCAGCGCCAGCTGCCGCGCCTTGACGTACTCCAGCCCCATGCGCTTCCAGTCCAGCAGGTCCGACAGCCGCTCCGTGCGATTGCGCTGGTTGATGCGCTGGCGCTTGCTCTTCCGCGTGAACTCGTACATGAACTCGCACAGCTGGTTCACGCTGTCGTCCACGCCCTTCATGCGCCGGTCGACAATGTAGATGCCGTAGTCGCTCGCGTTCTCAATCAGCTCCTCCATGTAGCAGCCGAAGCCGGACAGGTTCGTCGTGATGGAGGGGACGCCCATGACGGTGCACTCGGCGGGCGTGTAGCCCCACGGCTCGTAGTAGGAGGAGAAGATGCCCATGTGCGTGCCGCGGACGAAGTCGTCGTAGTCCATGGGGAGCACGGGGTTGGCGGAGCTGAGGAACTCCGGGTGGAAGACGACTTTCACGCGGTCCGTGGGCGCGTTGAAGAGCTGGCAGCGGCGCAGCTGGTTCAGGATCGGGTCCTCGGCGTCGTTGACCATGTTGTGCGTCACGATGGGCGGGAGGCTCTGCCGCTTCATGGCGAAGAGGCGCCGGCGCAGCATGATCTTGTCCTGCGCCGTCAGCAGGTCCTTCTCATCCGGCGGGTCCTGCCCCTCGTGCCACGCGAGCGCCTTGTCGAACAGCTTCTTGCCCACGCTGGCTTCGATGTGCCCGAGGGTGTCGCGCAGGGACTTGATGACCGCTTGGCCTTTGAGCGCTTCGACGGAGAGGGACGTGGTCTGCGCAGGGAAGATGAGGAAGGCGACGACCGTTATGTCGGAGCCCGCGCTCTTCAGGCGGTGGTTCAGCCGCGCGAGCGACTCGATGAACATGTCCACGCCCTTGTTGCGGTACTCGTATCGGCCGGCGGTGAAGAAGTAGAGCGTCTTGTCCGGGTCAAAGTCATTGTTGCCGTAGAAGTGGCCGCGCACAAAGTCCGTTATCCGCTCCTTGTTGGTCTGGTGCAGGTTCTGAAACTCGTGGGTCGCGCTGAACTTCTTGACGTTCAGCCCGTTGGGGAGCACGCCGTCGGGCTTGCGCTTGAGCAGGTGCTCGCTCTCGTAGGCGGTGATGTGGCTGACCGTGGTGAAGACGTCGGCGGCATGCGCGGCAGCGCGTTCTATGCAGTACCGATGGTA
>JAWDJV010009472.1:0-41452 GCA_033119285.1 Teratosphaeriaceae sp. CCFEE 6253
GCAGGCCTCCTTTAACCGCTCCCTTCGCTTCCGGAGAGCAACACGGCCGCCCACGCTTCCACGACTCTTTCTACAGGCCATGTTGTTGGGTAATGCGGAGACCAAGCAAAGTAGTCATCATTCCTCCCGTCCTGGATTGCTGGAGTTGCCAATGCGTCATCAAACCGCGGCTCGATGGGCTTGTGGATGTCTGGACCGGAAGCGCGGAGTGAGGTCGAGCACTCGCCACACGCGGGCTGGCCCGGGCGATCGTGCTTTGCGGAGGTGGCGTTTGCACCGCCACGTATCCAACGTTCAATCGAATCATGGATGGAAGACAACCTCCTTGCCTCCATGCCGCCATATCTTGATGGAATGTACACATGTGCTATAGTCCCATCTCTGCCGTTGGTCGTTACTTCAACATCATCAGCTGTGTACGATGTGAATACCACCACGTGCTCTTCAAATGCCAAGATACTATCCGCCGGCCCTGAGGTTTGGCGCAACAAAGGCCTGCAGCGGCCGCACTGACACTGACGGATGGAAGTCAACGTGGCGATGCTAGCGGTATGTCGAAGCCTTCTAGCAGCATTGTCGATCGTACCCTCACGATCGTACTAGTTGGCATGCGACGCCTTCACCCAGGAAAGGTCCAATGCTCTCAACGCTGGAGATACTGATCATGAGCTGTCAGTCACTTCCTGCATAGAGACGTAGCCAGCCTTCCTAAGCCTACCATGGTCTCTTGGGAAGTTAGGCCTTACCCTTGACCGCCCACCACTTAAGACAGGGAATGCCGGACGAACAGTCGGGCCCGGATAACCGCTGTCCGGGAGATCAAGACGGCCCAGTCCTACGATTCCGAGCCACCAGCGACCTTACATCTGACTCTACGCCTTGAACGTAACCATGGTCTGTACGACGCCTCCTGGAGAACGACATGAGCGTACCTCTCCAATCACCACTGGCCGTCGACTTGACTCCACTCACCTCAGGACAATACACACTTAATGACTGTGGGCCATAGTACACGCCGTAACAAAGCCGCTGGTACGATCGTCGTGATCTCAGACAATGGCAATGTCTCCGAGCACGATGTCTTGGAGTCTACACGCGCCGCGCCGCTTTGTCTGAGACAATGCCATTCGAAGGTGAATATAATGCCGCTGTGTGAAGGCTTTGGACATGCCTCTCGCAACACATCAGTTCATTATGCACCTCTCCTTGTCGAACACGTTCTCAAACACCCTCAGGACAGTATATATGCCATCATTTCAGCGCTCCTTACCGATTTCCCTTTCCCATCTACTGAATCAACAAACACACCAGCCTGAAGGAACCCCAGCTTCAGACTACCGCAACTCAACGCATCGTCTGCAGGACAGCCGACTTCAGTCACACCAAAAGTCTCATCATCACAGCCAACATCCGCCACACCTCAATCGCCATGCCTACCACCAAGACTACCTGCTCTGTCTGCTGCTGCGAGCTCAGCGAGTGCTGCTGCCATGTCAAGGCACAGGTCAGCATGCACAACCTCGTCAACCACGCCTCCTGCGGGACGAGCGGCGATTGTAAATCGTGTAGCCTGCCGCTGAGCTTATGTTGCTGCGGAACGAATCCGAACCCGCGCAACAAGTCGAACACATCGCATGCGCACACGAGCAAGCGCTAAGAAAGTACAATGATCAAGGCAACGAGATGTACGATGTCCCCGGTGAGGAGAGCACACACACGCTGGCACGGTGACGTGTAAGATACGCCCCCACGACGACACACACCGACTGACTGGGTTTGGAAGGCATTGGACAAGGTTGTACCAATAGATCAAATAGAAACTAATAGAGGCTCATCGGCCTTGCACCAAAAGAAAACCAACTCGCCTCAATCTCATGCTCGGTCGTGATATGCGCTCTAGTCCTACACTGATGTATGATCTTCGCTATGCCCTCGACCCCTCGCTGTAATGCCATTTCTTCCGGTCCTTGGTGGAAGCACATAAGCCGACCAATGTCCAGATGCCACTCCGCTGATATGCGACACAAATGCGCTCCTCAATCGCATCCATTTGGCCCTGCCGCCGGGATCGACATGGGTCCTCCCAGTCCACGGCGACTGCAGGGCACGTGGTGCGATTGGGATAGGCCGTCGCCAGATCGGATGCCCAGGCTGGGAATGTCGCCGTCGTGGCGTACGATCAGCTAGCCGGACCCCATGTCTCGACGAGGTTGCATGCCTCGATGAGCTCGACGAGGTAGCAGAGGCTTCCGCACCGCGATCGGAGTAGGTCCGGTGTGCGCACGGAGCGCTAAGCATTGACACTGTCCTCTCCGCAAGCTCCTCATCGATCTGACATCGACACCCTCACATCTTCAGCATCGAGTACCGGCTCTTCGCCCGGATCGTCGGGCCGAACTTGAAGAACACGAACGGGATCGGCAGCATAGCGAGACTGATGAAACCCAGCAGGCTCGTCGCCCAGTCGATGCCCAGGCGCTGGTACATCTGGAAGGTGAAGAGCGGGAAGGCTACCGTACGTCAGCACACCGATGCGCATGCATAAACGCTGTGATTTTGGCTCAGCTCACCTGCACCCAGCCCATACCGCGCCAGCCCATTGGCCGCCATCGCGCTCGCGCCGTTCATGGGCCCGTAGACGTCGATGAGGTACATGGCCGCGGACATGAAGACGCACAGGTTGCCCCAGGCGAAGGGGATGCCGGCCAGCACGGGCGAGATCCAGTGGATGCCCTGTCGCGCGGACCACGCGAACCAGAAGAGCCTGGCGGATGTCAGCCACGGCTGATCGGAGAGGAGGGCCGGGCTTTTGAGTGACGACTTACCCAATGGGGATGCCGAACGAGCCCATCATAGCTGTGTATAATCGATGCTCCGGCGCCGCCATATGTCGACCCTCCTTGAGCGCCTGCGCGGTCCTTCTCGTATAGACCGTCTTATCGAGCACGATCGCCGTCGCCACAGCAAGCAACACGCCAATCCCGATACCCAGGAACGTGAGGCCGTACTGCCAGGTATTGAAGCCGTAGACGGACTCGAAGGTGAACGGGTAAGCGGCGAAGAAGGCGAACAGTACGCTGAACGCGAAGCCGGTGTAGAGGCTGAAGAACAGCACGATGGGCTCGGTGGCCAGCATGACGACCGGGCGGGCGATGGTGATGGTGACCAGGATCTTGAGCTGGGCGAGCCCGCTCATGGCCGGGGCGGGCGGCGGCGGGATGTGCAGCTTCTTGGCGCTGCGCTGGAGGATCACCTTCTTGAAGGTCTCCTGCATGGGCAGGATGCAGAGGTAGGCGGCCAGCGAGATGATGATCGTGCACCACTGGGTCCAGCGCCAGCCCTTGAACTGCGCAGCGAAGCCTCCGATGACGGGCCCTGCACCACCACCGTCAGTTTCGCTCGACGTCGCACCGCAAGCCGTCGGAATTCGACTTCCTCACTCACCTAGTGCTGGGCCTAGAAAGGGCGCCATCACGTATGTGCTTGATGCGATCGCACGATCCTTGGGACCGAACATGTCCGCAATCGTCCCACTACCGACCGCCAGCACGGGACCGCCAGACATGCCGGCAAGTAGCCGGCAGACCAGAAGTCCGCCGAATGAGTTGGTGAAGCCGGCCCCGAGGGTGAAGAGCATGTAGATGGGTGCGCTGGCCTTGTACACGACCCCCCGGCCAAACTTCTCGGAGATGGGCGCCGCGAGCATGGGCCCCAGTGCTAGACCGAGGACGAAGAGCGAGAGCGACAGGATGGCAGCTGTGCGTGACACTCCAAAGTGTCTTGCGATCTCCGGCGTCCCGGGCGTGATCATCGACGAGCCGGCCGTGGTCGCGAAGGACAGGAAGGCGATCGGGGCGATGTGTAGAGCCCTCTTGCGCATGGTCCAGTTGAGAGGGTTGTCTGGATCGTCCGGACCGTTCCAGTCCGCTGCAGAAGTGGGCTGGGACGGCTGTGGTTGGGAATGTGACGAGTCCTGCGGTGTCGCTTTCTCCAGGTCCTTGTCATCGCTGCGGAGCGAGTCAACTTCGCTACCGATCTCGACCGTATCAGGCTTGCTTAGCCCTTCGGCTTCCAGTTTGTCGAGCTTCTCCAGGTCATGACTCTCGCTGGGTCCCAGCTGGGCATGGCTAGTCGTGTCCGGATGTGCCATGGTGCCGTTCATCTCGCCTTGGTCCCAGGTCAGTCGTAGTGGCAGGTGCGGTCGGTTGCTTCGTGGCTCCAAAGTCTATCGTGTCCAGCATCGACAACACCCGCGTCGCTTTATACGCCGCCTGCGCCCACGAAGTCCTCTGGTGACGGACGGGCGTAGGGGCTCTGCTTTGAAATGAACGCCACGTCCACCCACGCGATCTTCCAAGAGAGGAAGACTGTTGGGGGACATCGCCAGCACCTCCGCACGCCAAACACGTGCCAGACATGTCCCCTCCGTTCATACCGACCAAACTTTGATGATTACTGAACTTGTGGCGCCGTGGCAGCCCTGCCATTGGCTGTTCGGCTTGCGCCATGCAGCACGCACGCAGCACATCATGGAAATAATCTACTCTGGCCCCTGGTTTGCGGCCGTAGACATGGGAGGAGACATGTAGGGCGCGGTTGTCCAGGAGTGATGAGTGAGAGGCTACCTTGTCCTTGTGGCGCCCTTGGTCGGTGTCAAACGGAAGCACGACGACTCCCCAAGTGCCGAGGCATCGGGTCGCATTACCACCGCCACGCCCATCGACGGGTGCATCCATTCGTCCCGGGAATGAAGGCGATGGCAGACGCTCCCCTCCAAAGCCCGCCGCGGCCGATGATCACCGTCCTGCGACCTCGTCCTCGTCTACCACCGCTTCGTCTCGATCACCCTCCGTCCTCAGGCTACCCGCTTGGCAAAGATGATGAGGCTCAAACAAGCTTCGGAGCCCTGTCGCCGGCTGCACCGGGATGCGGTCACTGGCGATAGCCAAACCGGGGAGATCTTGCCGCAACAACAGATGTTGGATGGTCGGTACGAAATGTCGTGCAGTCTTTTCCTTCTTCATCCAGTATCATTTCTTCTCACAATCGCCGTCGTATCAACAGTCTGTAGCTCCGGCGTGCTGCACTTTGAACAAGTCGATCCTCAGAAGGCTTCCAACCAACCGATTGAACACCGGCGAAGACTAAGATGGCGGACTGCGGTTTCGTGCCAATCTGTGTACGCGAATTGCTGTAGTGGGACGATCTGGAGCGACTGCTGACCGTACGCATTGCTTGGTTGTAGATCCAGTGCGGCACTGACCAGAACCCCTGCCACCTGAAGATCGTCGGCCCAACGCTGGGATTCATTGTTGGCGTTTGCATGGCAGTAAGAGATGACCAGCGAGCCCGTTGCGTGCGCAGAGTAGTCTGACGGTGTTAGATCGTGTGCTGGCCGGCCGCGCTCTTCTGTGGATGCTGCGCAACGGAGGCCGGAAAGAAGTAAGCATCTCATCGGCAAGACACTCAAAAGAGACGACACGGGACTGATCGTCGTGCTCAAAGGACGCTCGGCGCTCCAGCAGACACCTCCGCCGCCGTCAATAATGCCATACCCTTCTAGAACCTACAGGCGCCACCTGAACGAATCTCCAACCTCACGACTTGATGTCCCATAGAGAAGCCCAGGACTGGGGCAGATAGCTCAGTCCCCCGAGCAGCATGGCGTTTGGAGTCCGATCCTGAGTCGAGCACAGGGAATGGGATGCTGGACTCACGGCATTCACATGATAGACATTACGGTACCATTTGCATAGTGGTTACTCACCGCTCAGTGCATCACAATCGCGCCCATGCTTCGAAGGTCTTCCACTGGCTGGGTGCACGGTCAACACCGCATTCTGACATTGAGAGCCCGAGTACGTGAATGCTCGACCCACGCAACAGCGTCAGCAGATGCGCTCGCGGATTGGCATGTGGCTGCAACGGAAGACTTGACAAAACCAACGTCACTACACATTGACTCGAGCCGCACGCACAGGTTGCAATTATCTCGACGTGACTTGCACGCTTCACTTACACTGAAGCGCAAACATGTCCAGAGCCAGCCTGATAATTAAGAGCATCCGCCAGCTCGTCGCTCGATGTAGCGGCTTTGCGGTGTAGCTCATACGACGCTATGGACCGCGAAGTGGACCTGGCAGCGTTCGTCGACGGCAGCTGCTGGTTGAGGAGCGAGCAGCATGAGGCCGGCCTCCGTGAAATTGACGCTGGTCACTGGAGCGTGACGGACAGTCCCATCGCCAAAGTGCCACCGGTTCCAATGGCTGCGCCTCTGGAGATCGAGAACAGAGGTGTAATTGCGACAGCGGAAGTTCCAGAAGCCTCCACCGAGGCGGAGTCATCGATGAAAGCCCCACGACCGGCTTCAGGGGCCACCGACGGTTGCTCGACGCTGATATCGGATCTCCATGATGTGACATCGTTGCAGCATCAGATCGACACCCAGCTTGCAGCGGAGCTACGCCAAGATGGAACCGCGAGCGGGCCGCTACAGGACAGCGCGGAGCTACCTCAGGTGAAGGAGGATGGGCAGGCGGGTACGCTCGGTCACCTGTCGTCGACCGATATACCAAGACACTTTGAGCACGACAACGTGAACAAAGTGCAGAGGTCGAACGTTGCGGAGAAGAAGCTGGACCTCCAAACCGAGTTGGCAGATGCTGTCGAGACGCTGCAGGCTCACCACAATGGCGTTCCCACCACGGCTGTCCATCCATCTCCCACGGCTGTATCCGACGACGGTCCAGAAGCTTTCCAGCACGACAGTCCTCGCCCACTCTCCAGCACACGCTCCTCGCCTGATCCATTGCAAGGCCCGCCAACCAAGCTGGCGAAGCTGGACGGCTCACGACGTAGGCCTGGCTCAAGCGCGCACGACGGAGTGGCAAATAATCGCAAGCCTATGATGGCGCCTCCCATTCCACCGCTTACCAGAGCATTAGAGATTGCCCACAGTCCAGATCCAGGTCGTGCTAACACCGCCCATGCTTCGCAAGCCGCTCAGGCTCAATCTTTGCCGTCAGAGACAGCGACAGCATCGAGCAATCAGCGATCCAGTCCCAAGCCTGCGTTGCAGCAAGGGCATACAGAGGGCCCGGGCGCGATCGAAGTCGATGACCGCTCACTCGCAGGCTTGACGTCAGCCGGGCTGCGTCCGAAGGTGCCGGACTCGCACCCAGAGATGACCAACAACAGCAGTGGCATTGCGACTGCTACTGGTATCGGAAGGGATAATGCAGTGGTGGCAAAGAAACCCAAGAGCATCAGCAGGGAGCTACAAGCGCTAGCGAGCACCAGTGTGGGGACCAAGATCAGCCCGAAACTGAGGACGAGGACGCAGACGAAGGCCGTTGCGCAGTCGAAGCCAAGCGGGGCTGCGAGGAGAAGGCATAGCGGGAAATGATGATGCGGTCTTCAGGACTTCTCCTGGAGATCACTTGGTAGTACGATGGGTTGTGGCATGCCGTGCATGGCAGTGCGCCACGAGAACGCAATGGCACGGACAGGATCGCCAGAAAGACAAGCCGTGCATCGCATGCAGATTACAGAGCTTTGTTTTGAGGCTTCAAAGGTCGGCTCACCCCTTCAGGAAGCTCCAGATATGTACACTATTTGCCAAAGCTAGCATGACCACACCTATTCTAACGTCACCCAACTCCAGCTGCCTTGGCCTCAATATGTCTATAGGTGCTTGCGCGTGATCGCAATAGATCATGCTCGCGAGTAGCAGCGCCGAGCGGAAGAGGAGATCGAGGGCATCCAGCAAACCCGGAACGCCGAACGAGAAACGTTGGGCGAGGAAGAGCTTGGTGGCGATGCGTCGGTATACATCCGCGTCGCTGCACTGCGCGCGGATAAACTCGTCCATCTCCGAAGCCGCGGGGTGCGTCACTGCCAGAATGTTCAGTCCGTTGCTGGCGCTCTCCGGATAAGCGTATTTCGCTGGCGGACACCGCAGGCGTCTCATGCATGCCCATCGGACTTGTTCGAGCATGCTGAAGCTTGCACTCAAGTTTCTTTCCGCCGTTGCCGGAATCGTTGCTTCGTAGCGTTTCGTCCTTGGCTTGGGCAGCAAGGCCAACTCCTCTATTCTAGCGGTGCGATTCTTCATGTCATGGGGACAACACTCGCGATTGAGGGCCGTGTCCAAGTCTGAGTAGTGCACCATGCGGCTGTAGAACGCCGGCGAGAGCAACTCCAGAGTCACTGTCCGCCCATGGTCTTCCTCGTATGTGAAAGCGGGCGAGTAAAGGACCACCTCCGCGCCTTCGCTGCGAGCCGGCTTGTAGATGACCCGCAGAGGTGCCGGAGCAGCATGGACAAAGTCCGTCAGGAAATCACGAAAGAAGCCTTCGAGGCGCCTCTCATCATCCGTGTATGGTCTGCTGATACTGCTGTCCGTCACCTCCGGTCGATACCAGACGTGCAGCTTCCTACGCAGAGATAGCTTGGCTGCCTGCCATGCAATGCGCGGGAACGTGGCGAAGCCCACCCAGCACCACCGGAGAATGAAAGTGGTCCCCTCGTAAAGAGACAGCCCGGCTGGGTCCTTGGCTTCGCCGTCGGAAAAGACTCGAGCGACAAGCTTGGGATGCTCCTTCGAGGAGCGGAGGACGATGGTGTTGTCGATCCGCACACATCCCGACCGCTCGTAATCCGCAAAGGGGTCCATTGCTCGGAGCGAGTAGCTCCCTTTGCGGCTGTTGAAAGGAGACACGTGAAAGTCTTTGCTCCAGCTATCACTGAACACGAGGTGCTTCGAGGCGTCGTTCGCACCGTTGACAGGCACATCAAAATGCTCACCGGCGACTTCATCGTCTGAGCTACCGCCCTTGAGGAGATACAGGCGCCGCTCGTCGAAGGTGTTGTTGACCTCCAGAATCATGCATTTCAACGTCGTGTCGGCATCATACAGATACCAGAAAGACACTGGATTAAAGCTATAGCCGAGGAAACGCGGCGCCGTGACAAGATATGCGAAAGCATAGTCACGATCAGTCACGCCTTGAGTGTGCAGATACGCCTTCAGCTTCTCCGCCAGCGTCCAGTCCGCGTTGCCGCGCTCCAGATAGTCGGCAGAATCGATGTGGAACCATGCCGCTTGTGGTGAGTCCACGGAAAGCATCTTGCTGAGGCGCCCAGTGATGCCGACAGGGATCCCTACGAAGAGGTACGAGTATGAGAAAGCGTGCTTCTTGGGAAACATCCGCGAGTGAGTCGTCCTGCTAGGGAGTAGTAGGGGCGGCAAGACCTGCTCGTCGATCCGTTGGCTGTGTATTGGCTCGTCGATTTCTTCGGTGTGCAGTCGTCGTCCTCGGAAGACAATGCCTCCAGCGAAGATGCTACACATGGCAAGCAGCGCGAAGATCTGCATGTACAGCCGCTTAACTTCATCCTTGGGATCCAGCCGTTGCAGGTCTCGCCAGCCGGGCATGTGCCAGTGTCCGACCAAGTACCCATATGCTGCATTCACGCACAGAAAGAGCCCGAGATCACGTTTCCATGACGAATCGCCGCGCAACGGTCTGAGCAGCCATGCCGGCTGGAAGAGTAAGACTCTTGTCGCGAAGGTGGACTGGGGTGGTGTGAATATACTCCATAGACCTGTGGTGACCGCCCATACCACGACCAGAATGGAAGTCGTCGAAATTCCTTGGCCGTCATCTGCGGTGATCATTGAGCCGCTCCTCATGTCGTCCGACCCTGTATCTCCACAAGGGTAACAAACACTACGATGCTTCTGGGTGTAGGCATGGTGACGAGGTCATCGGGTAATGCATGCCTTGACATGCGGCAACTTCATGATGCTACCAGGTTTGCAAGCTAGAAGGTGGACCTCGCCAAG
The DNA here is from genome assembly GCA_033119285.1 of Teratosphaeriaceae sp. CCFEE 6253. Classification (NCBI taxonomy): domain Eukaryota; kingdom Fungi; phylum Ascomycota; class Dothideomycetes; order Mycosphaerellales; family Teratosphaeriaceae; species Teratosphaeriaceae sp. CCFEE 6253. The sequence continues at coordinate 9,848 of JAWDJV010009472.1, forward strand.
CTTTTCGACTTCACTTCACCTGTCGAGTGCGTTCGAGACCAGCGTTGCATGCCTTTGTCGTAATCTTAGATCATTGGACACAATACACGGAGATGCTCAAGAGACATCACGAGGTCACTCTGCTCGCAGAAAGGAGGTGGGTTGGTGCAATCAATATATGTCCGCTCTCTCGATTCCCCGATGCAACAGCATGCCACGCCGCGCTGCCACTGATCACACAATCTCTGTACCAGCGTGCCAGACCACCACCAAAAGTGAGTGGGTACCCGAGTCCTCATGATGCACCCTTCTCGAACCGCACGCTCGCCTCCGATCCCCCAAAAGTCCTCCAATGCAAATTCGGCGGGTTTATTCGCCTGCCGCTTGTCGCCGCAACACTGCGGCTCTCCTCCACGAACTCGAATGCCTCCCTCTCCAAGTCACGTTGTGCTGTAATTGGTGCCACGTTGCTTGGCGTCGACATTCCAGAGGGATGGCTGGTCATTGACGACAAGCTCATGTTGCTGCGTGCCCTGCGGATGCTGTCCAGCATATCCGAACTCGACGTGCTTGTGCTCCAGCCCCCTGTGGTGGATGATGCGATGCTTGAGACGCTGGACGTGCGGCCGAGCGGCTCGTCGAACAACATTGGAGTCGAGGTGAACTGCCTTGCGCACAGCGGGCAGTAGGCATGAATCGTCTCGACGCCAAGGTTAATCGTATCCCAGCATCCGTTACTGCAGCCCACAGCGTTGAGGGCGCGAACGCACGGCTCCCCGGACACTTGCGCGGGCCCGTAACAACCGCAAGAGGAGTAGTAGAAGGTGATGATGGCGCACATGATGAAGGTGTCTTGTGTAGCTGTACTTGCGTAGGTGACTGGCGCGGGCTTTGCTGGCTGCGTGAAGCAATTGGGGTGGCTGAGAGAGGAGCTGGATGGACGACTCTACCAGTAGAGCGTCGGTGTGCAGTGAGGACGGATAGGTGGTCGAGAAAGACGAGATGGGAATCGATACCTACCTTTCAAATCGATGTGAAGTGTCCCAGCACAACACTTTCATGTGAATGTACAGCTCCTGGGCAACTTGGTCCAGTTGTAGTGAACATGACATAGTGTTGAAAATGTGCCGGACAAAGAAGGGTGACAATGGCCTTGTCATTCACAGTCTTTGTTGACATTCATAGGCATTGAATAGTGTCCTGGGGGGTATCATGTTGGAAAGAGAAGCTGCCCAGGACCGAGGACAAAGAAGCGTCTGTTGTTCCCGCCACGAGTGCGGATGGCCCAGCGTTGTCAGCACTTGGCACCGTCCGGGTCCATGCACACTTCCGGTCACATTGATGAATGAGCTGATTGCCGCGGCTCACGTGGACGAGCGACGCCTCAGCCACTCAATCCACACGCCCACATCGCCACATGCCTCCAGCGCATCGGCAAGCCCATTGCTCGCAGCACCAGCGTCCTCGTCCATGTAGAAAACGGAGCTCCCGGATCTGGTGACACGGAGGATGCCGTTCAGCAGCACCTGCACCTTGACGTTGCAGGTCATCGTGCCCGTCGCAGCCGGGAAGACGAAGGAGATGGTCGGGACGGGCGACGTGGCAACCGAGACGTTCACTGCCAGGCCCTCGTCAGACGTAGTGGCCGTGGGCGCGGCACAAAGGTCGTCCAATGCCAGTGAGATGGGCGCCGCAGGTGTACTCTTGGGGTCTTTGCTTGGTCCAGATTTGTTGAGCACAGCGGATCCGGCGAAGACCCTTTGCACCAGCGAGCCGAAGAACGCCCACTGTCGCAATGTTGGCAATGCCTCGACAAGTTGACGAGGGTGCGCGAATGGCAGCTCGGCGAGTCTGTAGCCCCCGTCTGGCTTCACGACGTCCAGGGCATATGTGTGCGTAGTCTCGGCCTCTTTGCCCTCATGACTCAGCAACACCGAGTGCTGAGCGGTGACTGTATGAGGATTCACAGCGTTGAATGGCGCGATATTCGTCGGGTCCAAGAGCATGCTGTGCCAAGATGGCGGAAGCACGAACAGCTGGGGTGCCGGCACACCGAACGACTGCAGAACATGTGTAGCGACATGCCAGGGTAGAACGATGGGTGGCTCGAGTTTTGCTGCGAAGCGAAGATCGGGTAGCTTCTCGTCACCATCAATGGCCATCGCATTCCCTTGACTACTCGTCGGTATGAGTGTTGCATCTGGCTCTTGCCAGGGTATCGTGAGCTCCGAGTCGGTCACGGCCAGCTCGAGCGGATCCGGCAGCCAGGAGTGGGAGACGCGGATTGATGGATAGAGGGCGGCAGAGGAGTGCTCGATGCCAAGGCTCAGCTTGAAGTCATTGATGGAGCCCTTCACCTTGTCCTGCTCGGTGAAGGTACTGTGCCAATAGGCGATCCCGAGGCCAATCCGCCCGTCTAGATGCGCGACCGGCTTGCCGCTCTTCCTGCGCATGACCTCGAGGTCACTCGCCACGGCCGACTCCAGCTCGTATAGCCGGCGCAGACTCGTATGAATGCCACTCAGCGCCTCGAAAGCGTCCAAGTGCTCCGAACTGAGCCGATCAAGAGCAGCCAGCCGTTCCAGATTAGCAGCGAAGCCGTCCAGCTTCGCACTGAGCGAGACTTGCCCCGCGTTGTGCAAGTCGTCCAGCAATACCGTAGCCACCGCCTGCGTCTGCGCCTGGAGTCCAGCATTCTCTGTAGCAAACACTGCCGTGGCAGTGTCCGGCTTGTGATCCTTCATGGCGACATCAATTAGAACCTTCCTCCCTGCTATGCTAAGCAGCTTCGTGTCTGTATCAGTCGCAACATCGAAGCCCGCCCTTCGACTGACTCTGACTATCGCATCATGACTGACTCGGCCTTTCGGCGCGCCGATCTTCTTCAGTATCCGGCGCATCTTCAGCCGTCGCTCCTCGTCCTCGTTGCGCTTTGGCGCAGTTGCGCCAGGAGTGGCGCCGAGGTCGGACAGGGTGAGGCCCATGGGTATGCTAACCATGGCAGGTGTAGCCATGTTGAATGTGCCGGGTGTAATGCCCTCGACGCCGAGACCGACCGGCGTACCAAAGCTCAGCATGTTCGCGCTGGGCGAGCCGGTGTGGCCTTGCTGGCTGAGACTGTGGATCATCGGGGTGCCACCAAGCGTTTTGCTGCCATGTGAGGAGGTCGTGGGGTGGTTGACTGGCGTCTTGCCGGCGTGGTCCTTTCGCAGCGTCGCGGGTGATGGCACACTGCGCGGAGGTGAGAAACCGAGGTGGGCGGGCGTCGAGACCTGCCCGCCTGCTCGTTTGGACGCCGACGAAGGGTGCGAGGGGATTGTCGGCGTGGGTGTCGCCATCGTGTGCTACCCGGAGAGTCGAGCATGCATGTTGTGAAGTCGGATGTTGGAGCAAGTGAACTCGTGATTTGGAGAATCGCGAAGCTGGGGCGCGATCACATGATAGCATACACATTCATACTTTTATGAAATGCGGCCACAAAGACAGGGCATAGACACGAAGATGCTGCTGGCAGCAAGTCGATTTAATGCAGGGCGTTATAACGTGACCCTGCAAAAATGCCACCGGTTGTCCAGGTTGACCAGGAACTTCACTGCTCACACTAGATCTATCCCAAACCTCCTGCCATCGTTCGAGCTGCTCTGCCAGCACGTGAGTCGAGAGCCCGTTGACATCAATCAATCCAAGTAGCCCATCTCCTCGTCCAAGATCCCTCTCAGCCCTACTTCCTTGCCTTGCCTGTGCACCCCGCTGTTCGACGGCGGCCACGAGCTCTGCCGGGTCCTCAACCCATCTGCATCCGCAAGTGCTTGCTCCAGCGCCCCCAGCTTGCCGTATACAACATAGTCCTGTTCGGCGAGGGCCTCGGCGAGCTCGACCTGATGATTGTCGAGGAGTGTCGGGTTGGGTACAACGATGATTGGCGTTTGTGATCGGAGGGCATCAAGTATAGTGCCAGACCCTGGTTGCTATGTGAGTGTAAGGTCTAAGGAAGGCTGGCGACGAGACGGCATACCAGCATGGCTTATCACGACGCCTTCCTGAGCATCCTTGCTATTGCCCTTCGCTTGTCTCATGTACTTCCCCAATCCGCCCTTGTCCAACTCAAAGCCGCTCACACTGACGCCACTCGCGCCCTGCGCCGCCTTGTCGAAGATCGTCTTACCACCCTCGCCATATTGCACGACCACTTCCGTGTAGTTGTGCGACTGTAATGCCTTCGTGAAGGGTGCGGAGAGGACGGTGGTGATGAGGGCGGGAAAGGAGGCTGTCGCGCCTACGGTCACGAAGCACGTCTTGGGAGAAGCCATGCTTGTCGACCACGAGGTGTAAGATCTACATCTGCGCTCGCGAGAGATCCATCTCGGAGTATTGATTGTGGTGGGGTACCTGCATTGATGACTTGCTGAAGCACTGACCATTATGCGGCGGCAGGCGGAGGAGATGAATTGGAGCATATGATATTACTCAAACCATCCATCAACACCCACACCCGCCATGGCCTCCCCGTTCAAGCGCATCTACTGTCAAGCAGCTCGACAAAGCGTTCGTCAGCGACAGCCACTCCGCCCCTTCACCACCACCACCACCCACCGCCGAGCCGACCATGTCAACCCCGACACCTCCTCAGACAACCCCTTCCTCACCTCCTTCCCTCAGGCCGACAGCTCCGCCCAGGACAACCCCGACGCCGACCCTGAATTCGAGCAAGATGACCTCTCCTCCCTCGCCCTCAGCGAGCTGGACCAGCACCGCGAGCTGCGAGACATGATCCGCTCCGCCGCCTGGGAAATGCCTCTACTCGCCTCCCTGCACAAGCCGTTCGAACCGCCACGGCGGAGGCGGCTCCCACTGCAGTGGCGCTACACGACATACATGGGCGAGACGCATCCCGCGCAGAGCAAAGTGGTCGTGACATTCGACCCGCGCGACTTACGCCATGTGAGCGATGCATCGCGCGACAAATTACGGAAGCTGGCTGGAACGCGGTACGACCACACCAAGAACCAGGTGAAGATGAGCTGCGAGTCATTCGAGACTCAGGCGGAGAATAAGCGCTATCTTGGCGACGTGATCGCGTCGCTCATCTCGGAAGCGAAGGATCCCAACACGGACTCCTTCCTAGACATACCTTTGGATACACGCCATGTCAAGAGGAAGCCGAAGCTGAGGTTCCCGACTGCATGGCTGCTGACGCCGGAGCGGAAAGCGGAGCTGGAGGAGGCGAGGCGGGTGCAGCTATTGGAGGACGGGAGGAAGGTGGAGAACGACGAGATGGTCAGTGGTGAGGCAGCGATCGAGGCCGCGAGGCAATTGAATCTGCAAAAGGTCGAGGCGCCAATGATGGCCGAGGCGAGGCAGCCGCTTCCCAGGGGCAAGATGGGGAGGAAGGAGATGGGGCAGACTCGAGGGGCGCAGCGGTGAGCAGACTTCAAAGAGCGCAATCCGGCCGCGAGCTGTAAGTAGCTTCGCCTCATGCACCATGTGGTGGCCATGAGTCTGGATAATGGGTAGCTGCCAACGGGATCGGAGGCTACTGGAAGCCTACACCAATGTGCCAACTCACGTAGGATGCACATCAATCCGCACACGACTCGTGCCTTTCCAATGGCGGTCAGAGCGAGAGCACCAAGAAGGGCACGTCGACCACTCATTCACACGCCAATCCGGGGCTCTCTGCGAGCGGGAAGCCTTGGCGGCTTCGACAGCCATGATCTCGGGGCCACGGGGCAGGACCGGCCAGCGTGATGGCATGATATGTGGCATTCGTGCTGCAAGACGCTGTAAGAGGCGGGTTGGCTGGGAGGACATGTTCTGGGCTCGGCCTGACCTGTGGTGCCCCCAATTTCACAGATGATGAGCAGGACCACGCTTGAGGCTACAGGACATGTGACACCGCAGCAATGCACTGCTTTCTCGGCTCTCATCTCGTAGATTGGGTGACATCTATCAACACACGCTACAATTTGCACCAGGGCGGCAACACTCGCTACCCTCAGAACCGCTTCACGAGCGGCGTCGGCTTGTTCCCCAGAATGTCATCAATCTCCCTCATCACCCCGTCGTCCAGCTTCTCAATGACGGCAATGCTCCGCACCGCATCATACACCTGCTCCACCCGGCTCGCGCCCGTGATCGCCGACGCGACATGCGGGTTCTTGAGCACCCACGCCATCGCCAGCGCGGCCTGCGTCGTGCCCAGCCTCTCCGCCACGGGCTTCAGCGCCGCGACCTTCTTGGCCTCGGCCTGCCAGTCCTCCGTCTCGAAGCGCTTGACCATGCTCTTGGCGTAGGCGTCGTCGGACTGGGCGAAGCGCGAGTCCCCGGGGATGCCGTCGTTGTATTTCCCCGTCAGGATGCCGCCCTTGAGCGGGGAGAAGGGGGTGAGGCCCAGGCCGTGCTCCGGGTAGAGGAGCACGTACTCCAGCTCCACGCGGCTGCGCACCAGCATGTTGTACTGCGGCTGCTCCATCACGGGGCCGACCATGTTGAGCTTGGTGGCGATGTGCCACGCGCGCTCGATCTCGTCCGCGTTCCACTCCGACGTGCCCCAGTAGAACGTCTTGCCCTGGTCGATGAGGAAGTTGAAGCCCCGCACGATCTCCTCCATGGGTGTATGCCGGTCGGGGCGGTGCGCGTACAGCAGGTCGACGTACTCCAGCCCAAGCCGCTCGAGACTGGCGTTGGTGCCCTCCACCAGATGCTTCCTCGACAGGCCGCCGTTGTTGACCGGGTTGTCGCCGTTCGCGCCGCCCCAGTTGATCTTGGTGGAGATGACGTAGTCGTTGCGCTTCCAGCCGTACTTCTTGATGCACTCGCCCATCACCTTCTCGCTCTCGCCACCCGCGTAGCCCTCAGCGCAGTCGAAGAAGTTGATGCCGGTCTTGTACGCGGCGTCCATGCAGGCGAAGGTCGCCTCATTCTCGACGTGTCCGCCGTACGTCAGCCAGCCGCCGAGGGAGATGCAGGAGACCTGGAGCCCGGATCGGCCGAGGAAGCGGTACTGCATCTTCGGCAGATCCTTGGGGATCTCCGTGGTGGAGCCCATGCTTGCGGTGGTCAGTGTGGTGAGTGTATGCGCGTACGAGTGCGATGAGAAAGGGGTCTGGAGAGCGCGAGCGGGAGTGGTAGATGTCAAGAGAATGTCATTCGTGCTACTCCCACCTTTATACCGATCACATTGTGCCTAAATGCACGTGTGTACGATCATGGTCAGCCTCTCAAGAATTTCGGAACACCTTTGCCTGGATAGCGCTGCGGCTCCGGAGCTGGTGTGGAGTCAGCGGTGACTTCACCTGCCTCACTCGGCAAGCCGTGGAGCTCAGGGCCGCAAATGCGGGATGTACAGTCCGGAGTGCGGAGGTACTTTGCAGATTCGCTCAGGAGCCAACAACAATCTGGCTCAGTTTCATTGACAGACGGGTAGAGCGCCGATGGAGCGAAAAGATGGTCCCGTTCTCCTTTACGATCTCGGATTGACGCCGGCGATGACCGCGCGAACAGCCCACACGCGCAACGCCTCCGCAACGTTGCGAGCTCGGTCTCGAAGGCGGCGCTGCTACTATGCGGCGGTCTGTTGCCCTTGCATGTACGCCGCAAAGGCAGCCGGATTGCGCGTCTGCATGAAGACCGTGCCAGGTCCTAGCACCGCTGTCAGCACACCCCCCGCACACCAAGGATATGTCTGCCAAGCTCACCCGTGAATTTGCATACCAGTCCCTCGCCCGCGCTCAGGTTGCTGATGATGCCGCCGCTGGCGATGCGCTCGAGCACGTACTTGCAGTTCCACGCGACCAAGTGGCCGTTGTCGATGATGTACTTCTCGTTCTCGCGGAGCTGATGGCGGTCTTGTCAGCCAATCGACGTGCGACGGAGACCAGACACCACTCACGTCTTTCCGTATGATCGCGCCCATACTCTGCACCCAGCAGATGCCCACCCCGCCAATCTTGTACACGAACAGCCCCTCGCCGGAGAACATGGCCTTGCTGAGACTCTGCGCCTTGTAGTCCTTGGTCACGCCCTGGGTGCAGGCCAGCCACGCATCCCGTCCTACAGACCACACCTCTTGCCCCGTCAGGCGGATGTTGGTGATATCCCCCAAAGCGTGCGGCGCGAGTAGTAGCTCGCCGGGTCCTGTAAATGTGCTGTGCGCCATCTCCCCACCCACCAGCATCTTCTTTAAGCCGAACTTGAAGTTGCCCTTGAGTGTCATGGTGGGCGACATGGCGATCATGACCCCCGGTTTGACACTCAGTGGACAGCCCATGGCGAGCTGGAGGGTGATGATCGTGTTGCTATCACGGTGGCTGATCCTATACGAGCCTCCGTTGAAGGTCCCGACATCGTCGATTGTTGCGCTCGCGCCGACGAAGTGACCTTGCGGTGGTGCACCGCCGGGCATGTTTGACGGCCGGCTGGTATTGAATGGTCTCTGGGCCGGCGCAGACTGTTCAGGCTCTTTCTGCTTCTCGGGCGGATATGAAGTGGTTGGTGGACCTGGGTAGTATGGCAGCGACTGGTCTGCTCCCACTGGCTGGGCCAGAGGAGAGACTTCGCGGCGGATGGCATTGCCGGTGTTGCCATCGGGCAGGGGTGGCGAGACGGAAGGCGGCGGCGCAAACGGCGGTGGAGGTGCAAAGGTCGTGTTGTTGGGGGGTGCGTATTGGGCTTCGCCTGGCGGAGGATAGTAGCTCTGCTGCTGGCTGTGTGATGATGGCGGAGCACTGAACTGCTGCTGTGGCGGCTCTGATCATAGTGAGCGTCTAGGACTCGTGTTACGATCGAACTGCTCACCATGCCCTCCCGGCGGAGCTGTTCGATGCACATCAGTTCATCGGTGTCGATCTCTCTCACGGACAGGGCGTCTTACGAGGATAATACTGCGCTTGATTCTGCGCCATAGCTGGGCTGTTGTGACCGACTTCGCGCACTCAAGCTGCTCGCTGCTGCGACTGTCGCTCTATCCGGCGTGTACAGGACCTAAAGACGCTCTGTAGTTCTCGGGCTGTGGCAGAGGGAGTACGTCGGGCGGAAGATCAGCTGGGTGGTAGCAGGAAGAGAGGAAAGAGATGATCAACGACAGCGTGAGAGGCACTTGCTATACTTACGCGCTTGGCTCCCAGAGTGGCCAAGGGTATCCATCATCAGCTGATTCATGTCGAGGAGCGCGTCCTTCGACACCGCAGCTCTCGAGCTGAGGCTGAGAGATGCGATTGGCCCGCTGTCGTCGGGAGCTTGCCGCTGCTGCACCGCAGCGTTTCCACCGGCGCTTAAGGAGGGAGTGTCGTGCCGGTTCGTCTCGTTGGTGTAGAATAGAGAGAGCAGGCCACGTGCTTGCTGCTGGGGAGTCGTCGGGTCAGGACAGACTGGCGTTGTCCTCGCATTCGGAAGCTTGCAGCGCTTCTTCCACTCTGCAATAAGAGGGGTTTGGCTACAATATCATAAAGGGAGTGATTCGTCAGACTATCCATGTGAGGCCTAGTGAAGGCCTAGTGGGGATAAAACGCCAATCCCTTCGAACGCTGCTCCGCGATCTCTCGACTACACTCCGCTACCGTGCTCTGTAAGGTACATGTACCCTTCCGATGCGATGCCACCGGCGACGCCGCAGGACGGCCGGGAAGGTGCGATTCGTAGAGGGTCGTAGAGCGAGGGCCAAGCGTCATCCTGCAGACGTTCCATGATTGATTGGAACAATTGCCTGAGGTGGCGGCATGTGGACTGCGGCCGACCATGCACGACCGGCATTCGGACCTTCTCCAGACGGAGTTCAGGCCCCTCGTGTCGCAACACCTTCAATCACTCTCATGAGGGCCCAAGCATTGCTCGCAGGAGACGTGTCACTCCGGGTGCCAGTGGCGGCGCCAGCACCTCGGTCCTTGGCGACACTTCGTAGCCTGTTTGCCGTGCCATGCATGCATGTGCTGATGACAGCCCTGCGCGGCTCCTGCAAAAGCGCTGCTGCGAGGAACCAGTGGCCCAGTGCGTATGACTAACGTGGTCCGTGCCCTCATCCTTCGAGGCGCGGTGTTCGAATCGAGTCACCTTGGTGGGGTACAGGGCACCTCTGCCGCCAGTGCCTCCAGCTAATAGCAGCCTGGCTGCCATTGAAGCTGCCCATCGCTCCTGCGCTCCTTCTCGACACCAGTAGTCAGATACGATTGCAGACGGCGTGCCAGCGTCTGGACGCCAGCCAACGCACTACCGACCAGTCGCGACGAGCGGCCTCGTCTGATCACCGCGACTCACGTCCCTCGAAATCACCAGACTCGACATCAGGCAAGGGCTTCGGGAAACACGGGATCATGAGGAGACTCCCCGCTGACGGGATGCAGACATCACCCATGGCTTTCGATCCATACGCCTTCCCAATGGACGATACCATACCCGGCTACTTCATCTACCGCGACACACCGCCCGGGCAGCATTACGACCCCGCCGCCGCCCCCATCTACTTCCCCGCCAAGGATTCTGACGACCTGTTCGACGCTCTTCGCCTGGCCTTCCCGCACGTGAAGTCCCACTCCGAGCGTATGCGCGACGCAATGATCAAGTTCCTCCTCGAAGAACGCCAAGCCGAACAGATGCCGACGCCGATGACCACCATCCCAGAATCTCCCTGGCAGCACTCCTGGCCGTCCATGTCATCGTCCGGCTCGGCATCCACCCTCAGCAGCCCCGAAACCTTCGATCTGGCGACTCCGTTGTACGGCATGACTCCGCAGCCCCAGGTCCCGGCCCTGACGCGGCAATACTCTACGGCGCCGTCGGTGACGGAGACCTGGAGCGGAGAATCCAGCCCGCCAGCCCTCGAGGGTATGACCGGCGTATTCAGCGTGTCCACCATCGACCAGCCCAAGCAAAGAATCAGGCGGAAGATGACGGAGGCCGAAAAGGCCGAGTACCGGAAACGACGAATCGCGAAAGCATGCGACAAGTGTGCCAAGCGCAAGCGTAAATGTAACCACAACCAGCCAGACATGGACACACTGGCGACGAAGCAGAAGATCACGAAAACTCGCATACCGGCGATAGCTACTACGCCCATGCGCTCTCACAAGGTGCAGCCAACTGTGACTGACATCGACAACCTCATCTTCGACGATCTTACGACCGACATGCAGCTCTTCGACAACTTCACGGATGTGTTCGATGACCCAATGCCGCTCATCAATGCTCAGGGAAGGAACCTCAATCACATGGTCTACATGACTGGGGATATCAGTAGACGGATGGAAAGTCTCGCAGAAGACACCCAGCGGACATCACCCTCACGGAATCAAAGGCAAGGCCAGTGGCACGACTCGGGCCGACAAGACGACCAACCGCAGAATCCGCCCGTTGGCACACTCCTGAGTCCGGTCGGTATGCAGAACACTACTGCCGGCCAGAACCTACAGACTGCGACCTGCGCGAATAGTGCGAATAGCAGCGAAGCATGTCGCTCCGACCAAATACAAGGCGCAGATGCGAACGCACAGGATCTGCTTTGGGAGCATCTACGAAGCGGGCAAGCTCCAGCAGGCAAGCGAGCGATTGCAACCCAGCAGTCGAACACTGCTCAGCAAACACCTGCCGGTCTGATGCAGACCGGTGTGTCGCACGCTCGGACATCGCTGAGTGCCGCCGTGCTCAAACTGAGCGGCACGACCAAAGCGATCAGGGCATTCGGCAGGCTGCTGAAGTCAAATGGTCCAGCGAGCATCTCGCTCCAGCTAGTCACACTGTCCAGTGTGGTTGGCGCAGTTGCGCAATCGCATAACTCTACGCATACTGGCCAGCACCTGCTCAGCCGGGCCAATACAATCCAGGCGCCGACTTTCAGCCTATCTGAGACCGGCGTCATGGCCACGGTGGAAGATGTGCAAGGCGGTTTCCGCCGAAAGCAGCACATGCTCGACATGTTTGCTTGCATGCACCCGAAGGCACGCCATCCGCAGTCCTGGCCCGACCCCGACGCGGTTGGCAGGGACACGTTTGCGCAGCGTCTTGTCTCTGGCCCGCTGGAGGGCATGTCCATTGGCGACTATCTTCGCATGAAGACGAACGTCGACGACATCAGCCACCAGACGGGCCGCGGTGGGCAAGCGTTACCCAGCATGATAGCCAACACGCGGGCGAGATGGTCATCACAAGAGGTGGTGACAGGCGAGGGACAGGCATCTACCTCCGTGCCAGTCTCAGGCGGAGCTCTGTTGGACACAGAGACTCCATTATCGCACGAAGGAAGGCAAGACGGGCATGCCGAGCGTGTCACGTCCAGTGTGCCGATGGAAGGCATCAACATGGGCGACTCGCCCAGCCACAAGACGATCTTCAGTGGCGCTGGTATACAAAAGTCGCTGACCGACACGGCCAAGAGACGACCAAGACCGTCGACAGCAAGCGCAGGTCTGGCATCCACCTCCGTGCCAGTGCCAAGCGGAGCTCCGTTCCAGAACGAGCCCGCTGCGCAAGAAGGAAGGCCCGTCTTCACCCTGGGTGAAGGCATGGCGAAGGCGACCAGCCCTAGCACCGAGCTCTACATGCTCAAGAGGCGGATCCCCAAGGCGATGCACAGCATCGTGGACCGCGACGACAACCCACTGCTCCAGACCAAGCCGAGCAGCCTTCAAGCCAACGGCGGCGCGTACCTGCGGCTTGACACCGACAACCACACCCGCCCAATACTTGGCAGCACCACCACAGGCGACGTCACAATTGACAGTTGGGTGGAGAAGGCCACACGCAGCAGCTTCGTACCCTTTGGGGCCTCAGGCTCGCGGCGTGCGCTCGCGCCGACGCCCGCCCACCTCGTCGCCCGCACGATCAGCGCCTCGGCGCCCCAGGCGGATGAGAGCCCGACGATTCTTGCCAACGCGGAGGCCCGCCCATACAGCGCTTCGGCGCCACCGGCGGGCATCAGCCCATCCGTGTCCAGCCTATTCAGCGCCACGGCGCCACCGGCTGATGCTCGGACCAGCCTCCGCGCGACTACAGGAGCCCGCGCCACGACGCGGCTGCAGAGTACCAAGCGCGAGCCCCACCGCCAAGTCACGGAGACCGGCATGCGCCGCGGCAACGAGAGCTCCGTCTGCGACGTCTACGTGCACAAGAAGCGTAGTACGTTCCGGAACAAGGATCACTTCGGTAGATCCGCAGAGCAGGTGTGGGAGCACGCCGGCACCGGGTCACAGGTGCTGGCGGTGCTGGCGGTGCTGGCGGGCGTCCTCATGCTCGCCGCCTTCCTGCGCCCGTTTGCTGACGCGCACGCGACGACGCTCTGCCTGCTGGCACTCGCTGTCCAGCCGTCCAGCAGCGCAGGGGGAGACCCGCCAATGGGGTTCCTGCCGCGTGTGGGGACCCTGCGGCCCCGAGCGTTTGGCACGACGTTCCAAGGGATGGCCTACTACTTATCGAAGCACGGCCTGCGGATGTTGTCAACGTGCAACAAGAGATCGAGCTCGTTTGACGCGGCCTTGTGTGGCACGACGGGGAAAGCGGGGCAGTGGAGGAGGACGGAGGAGGAGGGCTACTCAGGCGGCGTGGCAGGATGGCGCCAAGATTTCACGTGATAGGTGCTGGCGGACCAGCTGGTCAGGGATCGTGCTGCGCTCTAGCGATGGGATGGTGAAGGATCGGCGATCCTCCGAGGGCTGCTCAGGCGCTCGCTCGACTGCGATGGAGTCGCGGATTCACGGCTTGATGATGTGAGGACATGTCAACTGGAGGCGCTTAACGTACATAGAGCGGTCCAGCAGACGAGACTAGATACACCGAGATACACATTTGGCCGCAGATGCATACATGTATCAAGTGCACTCGGGCCTTACAGAAGAGGCTGGTGGTGCGTCTGTCTGACCGGCAGAGACATCTTTCTCGAGCTTTTCTCGTGGTGTATGGAGGTCACCAGCCGCACAAGTAGCGCTGAATGGGACCGCCGACCGTAGCGAACCTCACGTCCCCACCCACCCTCCGCCACATCCTCCTCCTCGCCCTCTCCTCATCCTCAGTCCTCTGCACCTTCCCCGCCACCTCAAGCCAGTATGCGCCCCTTGCAGGCCGCCCAGCCATGTTGCCCAGCTCCACCATCTGCGCCTCCGACCCGAGGACAGCCCGCAGGTCCAGCAGCAGCCCACGCACCTCTTGCTCTGGACGCGTGAGCGGGGCACGCCGGCGGTGTGGTACGGCGCTTCGGGAGTCGTCGCAGCGGCAGCAGATCTCGCCGTCGTCGCTGCGCAGCACGATGTCCCGCGTCATTGGGGCCGGGCTGGGGTGGAAGGCGAGCCCGGAGAGCCAGGAGCGGTTGCAGCAGGAGGGGTAGTGGGTGAAGTAGCGCGTCATCTCGACATCGCCCGCTGGTGGAGATTGGGCGTCGGCCATGGTTCCCGCGGACATTGTTGCTGGATCGGCGGGCTTGTTGTACGTGTAGATCGTGGCGCATCTCCGATTTTGGTAGTCGCAGATCGTGCCGATGTCTCTAGCATCATAAGAACAAAGCCGAATCAAGGTCGAGGTATACTCTCAGTCCCCCAGTGAATGCCGGCGGGTTTGAAGTACTACTGTGCCTGCCTTGGTGCTTGCTTGAACCCTGCCGAGAGCCGTGGCTTTGCGAACACGTATCAGCGCTGCGACATCGCCGCCGGAGGGCCCTCGAGCGTGCCAGGTCCATCATCGATTGACGAGAGCATGGCCAGGTTTGCCGATGAGCTATCATAGCGCGGCCGCTGCCTCGATGACACCAGCGCCTCTGAAATGGCCTGGGCTTGTGATCTCGACAGTGACGGGGTACTTCCACTCCATGAACCTGCCCCATCCTGCAGTATACTATTAGCACATGCTCGATCATGTTTGCATTCATATTCCCAGGCTTCCGTGCCGTCGACATTGCAACTGCCCAGGTGCGGAGACTCTCACTCACCCCAATAAGCGCACCTCCTCCCAAAGTATTTCCCCAGGTATGGCACCAGTACCATCGTCAGCAGCAGCTCCAACTGCTGCAGACTCTCGCGCCATTCGCGATCCGCGTCGGAGGAGTAGTCCCCATCTTCCGAGCCCGCGGTGCTGGAGCCGGCGGAGGATGAGGGGAGCGAGTCAATTTCGTCGGTGGGGTTGGGAATGTTCGCATACGAGGAGGACGGTTCCGACATGGCGATCGTCACTTGAACGTGACTTCGACGATGTCTCTTGTTGCTTAAACATACATGTACTGTGCATCTGCCGGGCCGCTGTATGCCCACGGGTACTGCCGCTCTGATGCGGCCTTAGGCTTCACATTTGACTCATCTTTGGCGGGGCGATATATGTCTTCCCTCCCTCCCAACTTTCTCAGACACTTACACCCACCATGGCCGACTCAATAGCAGAGCGCAAACCGCGCAAGTCCGTCGCCTTTGCCGACGACCTCGACGGCGATGGCGAGACAACGGGCGAGAAGGACTCCGCGGAATCCCACAGCAAGCCCCTGGACGGCAGTTCAGGCGATGACAAGCAAGTCGACGAGGTGACGGCCATGTTTGAGGGCCTGGCGAAGAAGAAGAAGAAGAAGCCCAAGAAGGAGGAGGGCGAGGAAGGCGACGCCGAGAAGGCGGAACCCGCCGCAGACGACGGCGAGCTGGATCTGAGCGCACTCAAGAAGAAGAAGAAGAAGAAGCCCAAGGCGCCCGAGGACGACTTCGAGGCCAAGCTCGCCGAAGCCGGCGTGGACGAGACGGCAGACACGACCGCTGCGCCGGAACCCGCGTCGGAGAGCGCGGCCACGGGCCTCCAGGACGGCGACCTGAGAGACGGCACGGGCGTCTGGGCGCACGACGCGAAGGAGGACATCCACTACGAGAGCCTGCTGCACCGCTTCTTCACGCTGCTGCACGACACGCACCCGGACCTCGCGAGCCTTGGCGGGGGCAAGAGCTACAAGATCCCGCCCCCCCAGTGCCTGCGCGAGGGCAACAAGAAGACCATCTTCGCCAATATCGCCGAGATCTGCAAGCGCATGAAGCGGACGGATGAGCACGTCACGCAGTTCCTGTTCGCCGAGCTGGGCACGAGTGGGTCCGTGGACGGGAGTCGGAGGCTGGTCATCAAGGGCCGCTTCCAGCAGAAGCAGATTGAGAATGTCCTGCGGCGATATATCAGTACGTGATACCCCACCACGCCTTCCTTGCTACGTACGGCATGCTGACCGATGCTGTTAGTGGAGTACGTGACCTGCAAGACGTGCCGCTCCCCCGACACGGAGCTCAACAAGGGCGAGAACCGGCTGTACTTCGTCACGTGCAACTCGTGCGGCTCCCGGCGGTCAGTGACGGCCATCAAGACGGGTTTCTCGGCGCAGGTCGGGAAGCGGAAGCGGATGATCAAGTAGCGGAAAGGCTTGCTTGCTGCGGCCGAGGTGCGGCCGCAGTCGATGCTGTGGTGAGGGCCGTGGTGCGCGATGGGGCAGTGGCAAGTAGGAAAGAGACTTGCCCTTTTCCTGATGGCCCACGAGTGCATAGGGTCACTCATATGTGCGACGATAGTTCTCCACGGCATGCGGTGGCGTTCGGGCACATAGCGGTCGGCGAGGCATAGAAATGGCAGATCTCATCACGGAGGGTACTGCGTTTCTCTCTGGCACTCGTGCTCTTCTGTCGTCTCGTCAGGCGCCCGACGCAGTCATGAGAGGCAGTACGTGTCCAAATACGCGAGTACGTTGTTCCAAAGCATATACCGTAGCGAGGGTTGCGCACGCCGTGATACACTATCAATGAGCAAGCGGGAGTGGGTGACTTGAGCAACGCTCATCCACGCTGCCTCGATGGCCGAAGACTCTGCAGTCCCTCGGTCCCTTGTTCCTCGTCCATGTGCGCGAGAGGCGCCGTACGCTCTGCAGGGAGCGTATGCATGCGCATATTTATCCGCCCGCCTAGAGCTCTCTTCCCAGCCTTCCACCGACACCCTAGCACGCCGTGAGAAAAGCCCGGCGATCCTCTTGCCCCTGTGGTGTTGCAGCCAGAAAGCCCCGTCCCTCGACCACACACGCGCGAGGTTTCCTCACGGCAGAGACGCCCTTCCCCCTCCCCCAGCCCTCCTCGCCTGTCGCAGCCGGACCTGCGACGTCCGCTTGGAGATGGCGCGGCGGGCCCGCCGCCAGTCGTCCTCGCCCGGCGCCGTCACGCCCCAGCCGGCCAGCACGGCCTCGGGCGTCAGCGCGCCATGCGTCCATTTCAAGGGCCGCGGTTTTGGGGGAGTGTAGGAATGATCGGGGGACCGCTCCTGCGCATCGACATCACGATCGACGCCGGCGCTGAACGTGCTCCTTCGGGAGGGGCATACGTATTGGATCGGTAAAGTCGATCGCCTTTCCCCAGGGCTCACTTGCGGATGCCCAAGGGCAAGGGCGTGGAAGGCGTCCTCTAGCCGCATGCTGCCAAAGGCCACCTAGGCCTGCGGAGGCATCACCCCACCGGCACCAGCGCCGGCACCAGCGACCTCCAGCTTCACCTTCTTGGCCCCTCCGCTCCCACTTTCTGCCACAAGCTCGCCCGGCATAGTGGACCCGCCCACGTCCTCCCCGCTGCGCTTGCGCTTGCCAGCCTTCTTACTGCTGCCGCTGCCGCCTTTAGGGTGGTATGCATTGTCCGTCTCTCCCTTCCCCGCCCGCTTCTTCGCCCCGGCATCCTTGCCACTCCAGTGCCCTTCCTCCTCCTCCGGCCCCGCGATCGACGCCGCGCCCGGGCTCGCCCCAGGGACACCCGCGCCATCCCTCGCGAGCAGCACCGCGCGCTCCCCGACCTCCTTCGCCAGCGTACTCTTCTTCGCGCGCTTCCTAGGCGGCTTCGCCTGCGTCTGCTCGTGACTGGCCAGGGACTCGTTGTCGTCGATGCCGGCCTCCGCGACCGCCGGCCCGAGGCCAAGTTTATTGTGCGCGGCCAGCCAGGTGTGCGCGGACTGTGGGTTGCGCAGCTCAAGGTGGCGCTCCAGCTCGCGCGGGGTCATGTCTGCAAAGTGCTTCGCCCTCTCCCCAGCGGGCACGGAGTCCGGGCGGCCGAGGTTGCTGAGGGGCTCGGCGAGGTCGGCGTCGAGCTGTTGGAGGTAGGCCGTTTCCTGTTCGGCGGCCAGGTAGCCTGGTTCTTGGTCGCCGGGGGTGAGGGTAGAGGGGGGATTGGCGGCGACGGGGCGAGAGGGGACGGAGGCGAGCAGGGCGTCAAGGGAGCGCACGTCCTGGGCGGCGAGCTTGGTGTCGACCTCGGCGCGGATGATCTGCAGGTCGACGGCGGGGAGGGAGCCCTGGGCGACGGCGTGGCGGTAGTCCAGGACGGCCTGGTTGGCCTGCTCGGGGCTGATGTCGGCGGGGATGTCGACGGCGGGGGGATGGCGGGGGTGCGCGTCGTGGATGTTGAAGCGAAGGTGCGGGGGGAGGGAGGGGGATTCGTTGAGGTCGAGGCAGACGTCGAGGAGGCCGCTATGTGTACATACCGCGGTCAGCAGTTCCTCCGATCATCGAGCACAGTGACGGGGCGGAACTCACTCCATCTCCTCGCGCAGGCGCTTGGCCGTGGCCTCCAGCTTGAAGGCGTCCTTGAACAGCCGCTTGTTCTCCTCCTGTAGGCCGTCGAAGCGCGCGCGCATCTTGCGGTACTTCTTCCGCCACGACTTGTACCGCTGGCTGCGGTCCACCTCTGCCTGCGGCGGCGGTGCAGGTGCGGGTGCCGTTGCCGCTGCGGGTGCAGAAGGAATGGCGGCGGCGACGGCGTAGGGATTGCCTGGCAAGTTCTCGAGCGACTTGCCGCCGAACGCTGGATGCGCAGCGGGTGGGGCGGCCATGGTAGGAGAGCGGGACGGTGGTGGCGAGTATCAATGGCGACGCTGTCAATGATCCATCCCGCCGCTGTTTCGTGTCGACGACGTGGATGGAGACGTGTGAGCGATTCAGTCGACCGTAGCAGGACTAGCGTGCCATCACATGAAAGTTCCATTTTCGTCTCACTCGAACATTCTGCCCACCATCACTCACTGATCTTCGCCAAGATGGGCAAGCGTAAGTCGGATGAGGAAGTCATGGCTGCCTCCCCATCTCCGTCCCCCGAGCCTATCGCCAAGAAGCGCAAGCAGAGCACGGTCCCGGAGGACGAAGAACTCGAGATCGACGTCTCCCTCCCCGAGCCCCCATCGAAGAAGGCCAAGCGCGCCGAGAGGAAGAGCAAGAAGAGCTCCAAGCCCAGCAGCAGACCCGTTGATCCCGACACCGCCCCCTCCGCCCACTCCACCGCCGCCCAAGCCATTGCCGACCAATATGCCAAGCCCCACCCCGACACCATCCCCACCCTCCCCACCCCCGCCACGCGCTCCGAGTATGGCATTTGGATCGGCAACCTCCCCTTCTCCGCCACCAAGGACTCTCTCCGCCAGTTCCTGCGCGAGGAAGGCGGCATCGTCGGCGAGGACCTCGTGCGCCTGCACATGCCGGCGCCGACCGACAAGGCGATCCGGGGCACGAACAAAGGGTTCGCCTACGTCGACTTCACCACCGAGGCCGTGCTGGGTAAGGCGATGGCGCTGACGGAGTTCATGATGTCTGGCCGGCGGGTCCTCATTAAGAACGCCAAGTCGTTCGAAGGTCGGCCAGCGGTTACCGCAGCGGATAAGAAGCAGGAAGACAAGGTGGAGCCGACGAAGCGGGTGTTTGTGGGGAACCTGAGTTTCGACGTCATGCGGGAGGATCTCGAGGAGCACTTCGCGCCGGCGGGGGAGACGGAGGATGTCTTCCTGGCGACGTTCCAGGACACTGGCAAGTGCAAGGGGTTCGCATGGGTGCGGTTCGTGGAGGCGGAGGCGGCCGAGGCGGCGGTGCGGGGATTCGTGTACGTCAAGGCGGAGGAGGACGAGGGGAGCAGTGGTGAGGGGAGTGAGGATGAGGTCGTAGATAACGCCACCGGGCCAGGCTCGAAGAAGCGGAGTAAGAAGAAGGGCGGGGTGCGGAGGCACAAGAAGCATATCAACCAGCTCCATGGCCGGCCTTTACGAGTAGAGTTCGCGGAAGATGCGCAGACGCGGTACAAGAAGCGTTACGGCGGCAAGGGGCCGAGACTCTCCAACGCCGAACGCGCACCGGCGCAAGACCGCCGCGCTCCTCCCATCCACAGCGGGCGTGCTGGTCCAGCCAAGGCCGAAAACTTCGAATCCCTGGTCGCCGACGCGGCCGCCGCGCGAGGGTTCAAGGGGCCCGCCCCCCGCGAGCAGAGACGGGACAAGGAGGAGCGGCGGGACGCGCGGCGGATCCGCCACGAGGCGCGGAGTGCGGCGCCGGCAGGGGCGCCGGCGCAGCGGGCGACAGGGGCGATCGTCCAGGGGCGGGGGGTGAAGGTGACGTTTTGATCGGTCTGGCAGTACGAGATCTAGTCGTGTCGGAATCATCCGTTCTGTAAGGCATTATTCACTTGTACGGTCAGTGAGTACACCTGGTATTCTCGTCATCCTAGACGGCGGTAGACGAGGCGATCATGAAGGGAGCGGGTCTAGTGTTGGTACTGTGGGTGTAGCGGGGAGCGCCCAAGCCCACCCAAAGGCGCTCCCTTAGAAGCGAAGTCGTGGGCCATCGACCGGGGCTCAGCTATCGATACACCATTCAAGCGAGAGAGCCCGAACGTGGGTCCGCCACTGCTGCTCGCCCGTAGGGTACGCCCGCTCATACACTGCGAGCACAGCGTGCGCCAATATCTCGCCCGCCCACCCACACACGGCCGGCACAGGCGGCTGTCTTCTATAGGTCGTCCTCCAGGAACTTGTACGCGAACTTGAAGTCCGCTTTCCGCCGGTTCATCCTGCATTCTCATCAGCATGATCCCACACTAGTGAGTAGAATGAAACGACAAACCAAGTGCTCTCGTAGTCAAAGAACCGGTACGTCCCCTGCTCAAACTCCTCCGTGATACTTTTGGGCTCCTCGTGCCGCTGGAACCAGGTCTGGTACTGCTTGTGAAACCGCCAGCTCTGGCCCTTGAGCGCCTTGGCGGCGAGGTACTGCTGGTAGGTGCCCTGGCGGTAGTAGAAGGCGTAGAAGAGGCTGTCCGTGTCGATGCGCGCGTATAGCCGCGGGTCGTCGAAGATGGGCAGCGGCGTTGTGGGGTAGTGGGACGGGGTGTAGGGGTAGGGCGTCTGCGGGGCGTAGTGCGCGGGCTTGGCGCTGTCGGAGGGGGTGGGGAGTTGGAGGCGCGACGCGTTGAGGAGGATGGGGTCGAAGGGGGCGTCCGAGGCGGCCTTCTTCTTCGTCTCTTCGAAGGAGTCGAGGAGGTCGGTGAGGGAGGAGGGGAGGTGGTAGATGGACTCTTCCTCCTCGTCCTCGGACTGCTCGGCCGCTGTGCCGTTTGACAGGGCGATGCCGGCCACGCCCGAGTCTGGCGACGGTGGTTGCAGGCCCTTAGATACTGCTGTGCTCGTCGAGTCGGTGGCAGCATGCGAAGGCGCCGCTTGCGATACCTGTGGTGATGGCTGCACCGATGGCGCAGATGAGCTGTGCTGGGTTGCTGTTCTTGCCGGCTCCGCTGCCTTTGCTGGCTCCTCCCTCGGCGCAGGGGTAGGACGTTTCGGCGGCAGCTGCTCGATCGCTTTCGCTGTTTGTTGCAGCGTCTCCACGGGCTGTGCGTTCGCGACCGGCGGGCTTGTCTGCTCGCTGGCCTTGTGCGCTCCGGGTGGTGGTGGTAGCGGCGCTATACCGACGCCGTTCTTGTCGCTTGCTGCTGCCGCTGCCGCTGCGCTAGCATACTTCAGTGGCTGGCCCGTGGGTATTGTGGGTAGAGGTGCAGGCTTCATATCTGACGGCACCATCTTCCCCACTACGCTGGTTGGTAGGCTGGAGTGTAGCGTCGATAATGCCGGCAGTGGACTCTTCGCGTGCTGCTGTGAACTTCTCCGTCCATTGGGCGGGCCTTCTGATATGGATGCGCACTTGCCCTTGCCCCCGTTCCCGGCCTTCGCTGGTCCTGGTACTTCCGCATGGTCAGGCGTATCGTCTGCCACGCTCTGCGCATCTTGACTTGACACCTTGTCGCCCTCCTCCTTCACCATGCCCCAGACTCCCTCCTCCTCCTCCAGATTCAGCCCTTCGTACATCCACTCGTTCTCCTCGAAGTCGACCTCCTGGTTGTTCTCCACGTAGTTCTTGATCTCGTCCTGGATGTCCTTGACTTGATCCGTGTCTATACTGCCGTTCTCGACCCCTCGCAGTATTATTTCGAGTTTGCCAGTGTGCTCCTTGTGCTTCTCCACCGTCCGCTCCAGCTCCGACAGCCGGTCCGCCTTGCCCGTGTCTTTCTTCCCCTTCTTCATGCCGGAATGCAGTACCTCGACTTCCGCTTCATGTGCTTCTGTCTGCCGCCCCAACTCGTCTACCATGTCGGAGAGGAAGTTCGAGATTTCCATCTTGTCGCGCTCCTTCGGATCGAGCTTCGCCGCTGCCGACAGGCCTTCTTTTGAAAAGGCCTTAGTCTTCATCTCTGTCACATGCATCAGTATCATGCCTTCCTTCACCACTGCATCGCGTGTGAGAGCGCACCCTTCTCCACCATCTTGAAGGTCTCCATCCGCGTCTCGATCAGCTTCCGCTGGTCCACCAGCGGCGTCTTGTTCTTGATCTCGCTCGACGTCGCCCACGTCTTCACCTTGTCCCGCGAGCGCTGCAGCTTCTTGATCTCCTTCTTCAGGCTGTCCTCCAGCTTCTCCCGCTGCGACGCATTCTGGCTAGCCGCGAGCTTCTCATACACCCCTTCGAAGGCCTGGATGCCGAGCGCGATCGTCTTGAACTCCTTGTCGATCTCCTGCTGCAATTTGCGGGCAGCCATGTCGTCGCCGTGCGCGTGGCCCTCGCAACGTGGCGCTCAGCCAGGCGCTGGCTGTCGCAAAGCAGAAGGCGCAATGGCCTCGGTTCGGTGGATCCGGGGATCGGGCGATGCAAGCGATGGTGGCCAGATTGAGCGATGTGAGGGGCGAGTGGTGTTGCGTCCAGGGAAGTGTTGTTGTGTTTGCTGGACGAAAGGTGCGGTGCCGTCGTGGAGGTGGAGGTGCGGCAGGGCGCAAAGCCAACGGCGATCTGTGGCTGACGCCCGGGGGTGCGTCCACGGATCTCACGAAGATGCCACGCCAGACCCGAACCCCACCTCGCCCACCTGCACCTCCCTGCACCCTGCGCGTTGTCGATCCGATCACCTTCCCTCCTTCTCATCAACACCACACATTCGACGGCGGCGAGATCATGCCGCGACGCGCATCATGAAGAGTCAGTCTAATCATTGATTATCCCGTGCATCGCTAACAGTCGCAGCGGTCATCCAACGGGTCAAGTCGGCCTCCGTCACCGTCGATGGCCAGCTCATCTCGACCATCGCAAAGGGCGTGCTGGTCTTCGCCGCCGTCGGCAAAGACGACACGCCCAAGGAGGCCGAGAGCATGGCCAACAAGGTGCTCAAGCTGAAGCTGTGGGAAGACGACCAAGGCAGCAAGTGGAAGAAGAACGTGCAGGAGATCAACGGCGAGGTCCTGTGTGGTATGTGCTTCCTCGTCTCACAGACCACGGATGGGTCGACTGACACGTCACGCTCTAGTCTCTCAGTTCACGCTCCTGGCCAGCACCAAGAAGGGCAACAAGCCTGACTTCCACAAGTCCGCCTCGGCGGCGAAAGGCAAGGAGCTGTACGACCACTTCGTCAGCCGCGTGCGCTCCCAGTATCGAGACGAGTGCGTCAAAGACGGTGTCTTCCAGGCGATGATGGACGTGGGACTGGTGAACGATGGCCCGGTAGGTGTGGACTATCGTTGTATTGACGAAGCGGTAAGCCGGTGGAGGCTTCCCTGCAAAACCCGTAGACATCTCTGGTGTCTATGGAACGATGGCGGTCACGCGGAGCTCGAAGACTGACTTACCGGTCGATGGGCAGGTCACGATTGAGATCGAATCAAACCCGCCCGAGGCAAAGAATCCGACAGACTTCGCCCCTTTCGAGAAACCAGAGGACGACGATACGTTCAAAGGCCATGTCCACAAGACGTTTGACCTGCCTGCTTCACTGCTGGAGTGAAGCCATGCTGGTAGGGACGCCGAATATACGCGAGGTGGCGCAGGCCATGCGCTCGCTGAAGACTTCCCGTCGCAGGACGCGGCCCCAACCCGTTTGACAGCGTGTCGAGACACCATTCATGCGACTTCGCTTTCTTGGCATTGTTATGTGACGCAAAGCAGACCTAGAGCGACATCCAGGCGCCAGCATACCATGCACGGCCTCATGGTCGGCTTACGGCAGCACCGACAGATCCGCGGCGCTGTGCGGCTCCGACTTTGCTAGATGCCATGGATGACACCATCACGAAGTCGTCATCTTGGCTTCTTATGCTACGACCTAAGTCATGCGAGATGCATGATGAGGGTCTGGGTACTTCAGGAAGAGGATCAGTGTACTAGTATTAAGCGAACTAGACGACGCGCAAAAAATCGCGCGAGCTACGCTAAGGAGGAAAGACCTGCCTACTCGGTCCCTCCTGCGCAGGTTTATATGCCAGAAGGCGCCCGAGCCGCTCGAGCCTGGCGACTCTCACTGAGCAATCAACACCCCACGGTACCGCATCTCGCCCGCCTCGAGCTTGGCCATGGCCTCCTCAATCCCCTTGGTCGTCATCGGGAACTTCTCAACCACGGGCTGGATGTTGTGGAGCGAGGCGAACTGCAGCATGCGGTTGTGGATGTATCTGCTGGCCACGACCGAGCCTTGGATCGTGATGCCGTTGAGGATGAGCGGCATCTGCGGGATGGCGAAGTTGCCATCGTCGACGCTGAGCGGATGGATGGTGGCGCCGGGAGCCAAGATCGGGATGACAAGATCCCACTCCGGCAGCGCGGAGGTGGTTACCAGGAGGCGGTTGAGCGGCTTCGCGACCTTCAGCTCCTTCGCGCCCTTTGTCGCCAAGAACTCGTGGGCGCCCAGCTTCATCGCCTCATCCTTCTTGCGGTCGCTCCCGGAGAGCACGACGACCCTGCAACCCATCTTGGCCGCGAACTGGATGGCCAGGTGACCGAGTCCGCCCACACCCATGACGCCGACCGTCTCGACCGGGTTGGCGTTGTACATGTGGAGCGCATTGAACACCGTCGCGCCACCGCACTGCAGCGGGCCCGCGGCCTCGTCGGGCAGGTTGTCCGGGATCTTGAAGAGGAAGGCCTCGCGCCAGACCGCGCCGTTGGCGAAAGAGCCCTGGTCGAGGTCCGCCATGCCGTACATCGCGCGCTCGGGGCAGTAGGTCTCGTTGCCTCGCAGGCACTGCTCGCAGTGGCCGCAGCAGTCGTGCTCGTAGCCCCAGCCGACGCGGTCGCCCTTCTTCAGGACCTTGACTGCCGGCCCGGTCTCCTCGACCACGCCGACGCCCTCGTGGCCCAGACCCATGTCTGCGTTGCGGTATTGCATGTCTGGAGGGAGTGTTAGCTTCATCAGCCGCGCTCCAGGGGATGTCGACGCTCACCCGTGCCACAGAGGCCCGACGCCGTCACCTTGAGCAGGACTTGGTCGCCGGTCAGATTGTCCTTCTTCGTCTGCGTCTCCTTGATGGAGCCATCCTTGGAACCCTTGAAGACTGTGAAGGAAGGCATGGTGGTGGTGGTGCAGGTGATGGCGGATTGATTGGTGTTTGACAGGAAAGGCTCGAGAGGAGTGAAGTGTAGTGATGTTCGAAGGGGATGCCCACGCGTATGATCAACGGACTATATACAATTGGCACGCGTGAGTCCACATGACGTGCATGTAAGTGCTGTCTCGGCGCTGGCCCCAGAGGACCGGTGGGGCCATTTGCTTCCTGGGTGGACACGCCGTAACAGCTTACTGAGCAAAGGCAGCGTTATCGTGCGTTGCTGGTCGAGGCCGCGGCGACACTGCCGGAGTGTGCCGCCATGTCTCCGTGATTGCGCCAGCGTCGGTGGCGAGCGAGGTTGGGCCTGGTCGAATCTTCGCTCGTTACATCACATCGTCTCCGAAAAAGTTCCGCGTGGCTATCGATAAGGGCGCAGGCGGAAGGGTAAATCCTATCGCCGCTCTGCGACCACCACCGCCCACCGCCCTGACCTCGGGGGCTGTCTGTTCAGCAGTATTGCCACCTGCAGTCGCCAACAGGTGTGTCATCTATGGCAGACCCAATTCCCTGAGACGATCTACCACAGGTACACGGTGTACCTGCATAAGGCCTGGATAGCCGCTGCACCTCTGCTTATCGCGATCTTTGATCTTTGATCAGTGATCGGTGCAGGGCGGCGACGACAGCGACACGCGCGGCACAGGCACAGGCACGACGCCGAGGCCCTGCGTGTGGTGCGTCGAACTAGAGTACTGAGCACTGGCCTTGTCAGCAGCTTGCTCGTGCATGGCCGCACCCACGATGCACACCCGCCCTTGGAGTACCTACCGCTCAGGCTCCAGCTCAGGCCACGAGACTTAGCACCGCACTGCGAGACGACCTGTGGTAGCTACCGAGAGCCTTAATGAGCCGAGCCGATCCAATTGCTCCCGTCTACTCCCCAATTGGAAGTTGCCAAGGTCGAGGAGTCAGCAGGTCCTCCGCTACCAGTCTCCAAAGCATAGTCACTGGCCCATCTGTTCCACATCGGACGATTGTTGGCAGAGATCAGAATGTTGGCATCCCTGGGCAGCACTGTCGTGGACATCTGCAAGTCTACAGCTCGTCGAGTCCTGCGCAACAGTCTTGGTAGCTTTCAAGTTGTGTGGTGGCATTTGTTCATACACAAGCCAAGATATATGCTCAGGAATCCCGTGCGAAAACGGCCATGGTCATGACGGTGCTATTGCCGCACTCCCCGACCACGCCTCCAGCTGTCGCGCTTCCAATGCACGGATAGCAGTTGTTCTCGCCTGCTTCGCCAGTCACCGACGCAGAACCCAGCAGGCCGGCCACCCTGCAGAGCTGTCAGCGGAGTCAAAGGTGGGGCTCGACTCCTGTTCACTCACGTGGTGACATAGTTGAGTGTACTTCCGCACCAGCAATCAGCGGTAGCTGCTCCAGTGTTGACAGTGCCAAAGAAGATGTAATTGGCGGTCAGGCATGTCCTACTGCATGTACTGTCGACCAGAGTGGCATAAGTCGCCTGGAAGCTAGACAGAGCTATGCCGGTGGTAGACGTCTTGGAGCCGGTGTGCACGTAGCATCCGAGATAGCCGAACATATATGCTGTGGCGCTCGGCCCTGGAGGGCGTAGAACGTAGCGTTAGTCAGACGCTGCAAAGAAGAGATGGTACGACTTATCCGAGGGTCCGCTCGGGCTGTACAGGTCAGCAGTCGTCACGAACTTGCGAAGACGAGGAACTCACCCGGTAGGCCCGCTTACGCCAGTAGCACCGGTCGCACCGGCGGCCTGCAGATATCAACGTCAGCCGGAGGTCTAGGCAGCCGTAGAGGACGACGACGGGCGATGTGCGTACCCCGACAGCTCCTGATACGCGTAGTAGTTGTCAGCTTGACACCAGGTGTCGATCTGCACCGAGTTAGACTTATCTGTCGGGCCCTGGAAAGTACGTTAGCATCGGGTACTAATCGACGTCAAGAGGGGGTCGAGCATACAGTGGTTCCAACGACGCCTTGGATGCCCTGCGGGCCGGTCGCCTGCGCACAGTCAGCAACGACGACTTGCAGCCGCCTGCAGACGTGGCACATACGCCTACGGCACCCGGGATGCCCTGTGGACCAGTGGCCTAGGAACACGTGATCAGCGCTGGCTTGGCGTGTGTGTGCTTTGTATGTGCACCTACTCCTACGGCACCTGCGGGGCGTGGTGCTGTCAGTACAACCAAGTGAAGCGACCAGAATCGGATGAGACTTATCAGTTGCTCCTGTAGGGCCCTACACAGGATAGTTTGTCAGTCTCAGGCAACACCCACAAAGGCTTGGTGCAGGTGATGTGCTCGACAAAACTGCAAGTCGAAGTGCAGCGATCGTGTGCTGAGGGAGGCGGCAAGGAGCCATGGCATCGCAGTATGCCGGCTACCAACGGTCTGGGTTGCCTTCAATGTGAACGTGAAGCACCCGAGAGCTTGAAGCTTTTGGTAGAGCTGGTTGTGTCGCACTCGACACACCGGCAGCCGGATGATCCATGCCGATGCTGAGGCATGCCACCGACTCTGTCTCTTCTCAAGGCATGCGAACCAAAGCGAGCTGCGAATGCCAGAGCTTACCGAAGGTCCCGTTGCGCTGCGCATGTTAGCATGTATTCAACTAGGCCTCATTGAAGACCCCTACCCAGTCGCGCCTGTTGCACCGGCAGCCCCATTTGCTCTACGCTGGTTAGCAGGCTGCCTCGTCTCGATTGCAGCTGTGGAACCCACCCTTGGATGCCTTGTACACCGGCTGGCCTACATCCCAAATTAATATGCTACGTGTCTTCAGGATGCAAACATGTCGAGGACTCACCCAGTGGCTCCGGTCGCACCTGCAGGCCCGGTCGCCCCCGTTGCCCCAGTGGCTCCAGTGGCTCCAGTGGCTCCAATCGGTCCACTGGCCCCAGTTGCCCCAGTAGCTCCGTTCGCTCCGACCGGCCCAGTGGCACCAGTGGCACCTGTAGCTCCGTTCGCTCCGACCGGCCCAGTGGCACCTGTAGCCCCAGTCGCTCCAGTCGCACCGATCGGCCCAGTCGCCCCAGTTGCCCCAGTAGCCCCGTTCGCACCGATCGGCCCTGTCGGCCCCGTAGCACCTGTAGCCCCGGTCGCTCCAATTGGACCAGTCGCCCCGGTCGCCCCAATGGCACCTGTAGCCCCAGTCGCTCCGACTGCTCCATCTGCTCCATTCGCTCCATTCACTCCGCTGGGCCCTGTCGGTCCAATTGCCCCAGTTGGCCCGGTTACGCCAGTCGCTCCGACAGCACCTGGAACTCCCTGTCGACAAGTCAGCATACCCCTGCGATCGAAACGCCGGTGCTGTTAGAGGCTGACTGTTGCGCCCTACACAAGTTGTCAGTTGGCTTTGTAATCTCAACCGCACATCAATGGCGCAATTACCACTTGTCCGCTTATGCCAGATGGTCCCTGGATCTGCATTAGTCGTGGCTCTCAAGGACATGTTCGGGTGTACATGCGGTAGCTCCCTGCAAGCCTGTCAGTATTGAGTGCGTGTCCCTGGGGACTCGTGGAGTCCCAGCATAGTCAAGGCTCTTACCGTCGGCCCCGTCATCCCGGTAGGCTCCTAGTCGAGCACTTAGCAACTCAGCATACCTCATTGCTACGTCCAACCATGACTTGCCGTGGGTCCCTAACCACTGGATCAGTATCAATCACGCGCGGTCCGACAGATGAACGACAGCTCATACCGTAGGTCCAGTTGGGCCAGTGATGCTCGAGAGAGATAGTCCTTGACAAGACGACACCGTGAACAGTGTGAGCTGAATGTACAGGCAACCGTCTGGCTGCGCGCTTGCCTGGAAGACAGCGTAGATCGTACCATTCTGCAATGAGCAGAAAGCCGCCTGTCCGTTATAGAAGTTGCTGTTCTGCCAATTGAGCGACCCTCCGCTCCCGAGCGAGAACGTCGTCTTGATGGACCCGGGTATCGTGCTCGGTGCAAATTGCTCGAACTGGACGCCGGGAGACGTAGAGTATGTGTAAATAGTCCCTTGCACGCTAGCAGTGAGCATGCCACCGCTCACAGTATAGATCGGGCTCGTGGTACAGTCGTTACTGATGGTTCCGTCTGCGCTGACGTAGAAGTTCCCGGACTGTCTCTTTGAGTGTATCTTTCGTCGATCCTGATTGCCTGGATTCATCCGCACAAGCAGCACGTAGGAATCTAGTGCCACTTTGGGGGTTGTCGTGGCCGCCGAAGGTGGCGAAGATGTGCCTGCTGTGTTCACAATTGTCTGCGTTTCCGTATATCGGAAGGTGGTGACACCATCAAGACTTGTCGGAGCATTGTTGATGGTGACGCCAATTTGAGGTATCGGGAAAAAGGTCGTGTTGGTCTGGACGTACGTATTGATCGACACTGCCTGTTCGTATACCGTCTGCTGCCGTTGGGATGCCTGAGACATGGCTAGGCATGCTTGCTGGGCAAGCGCTTGCCTGGAGAGCAAAAGCGTGCAGGTAGCGTAGACCAGATGCCTCAACTCGGGATTTCGAATCCACATGTCGACTTCCAGGGTCGGTATGGCAAACAAGGTCCCTCGGGGCAGAATCCGGCGCAGCGTTGAGTCAACTCTGTTCGCAGCGTCGATCAGATCCAGCGTACCGCGATGCAAAAACGAATGTGCAGACAGCCTTCAACGACAACGTGCGTGAGCTCTCCATCGGCCCGGGACACGGCAAAGCGATATTTCGGCGAGTCACCAAACACTCGGCGTTGCCCCGGGGAAGTCATGCACTCCGAGTCGGGCCATTGGGAATGCGGGCAGGAAGTCCAAAGTGCACCGGCTTGACCGATTCGGACCTTGCACCCTGGGACCGCCCCATTCCTCCGGGGTTCTCGGCTTCCGGTACAAGCATTCCAAAGGACTTTGGCCATGCCATTATGTCGCTTGGCCTCTTATCGCAATAGCTGCTCACTTGTCAGTCCTTGTGACGCCTTGTGACGCCTCGCCACTCGCGGCTCGGACAACGTTTTTGTGCTGAAGTTCGGTGCGCGAGGTGCAGTGCGAGGAACGATCGTGGCCGGAGACTCCGGTGCTGGAGGACACTTGCCAAGGAAAGGAGAATAGAGATCGTGCGCAGAAAGACCGTTCTCCGGTCTGCAGGCTGTCAGATAACAATGAGTCATTTGATGCAGAATCATGGTGAAACGCAGAGGAAGTACTACTTAGCACACAGGCAAGGAAAGCACCTGCAGCATCATACCTTGCCCGACCGCACACGCACCGTGCTTGTGACACTCGGCCACACGCGAGCTGATCTGGGATTTCCTCGCGCATGGCCTTGTGGTGGCTGAGGCCCGCCTTGATGCCAAGGGAGCATGCTATCATCGGTGGCCAGCCGATCAGACCAGAACCAGTCCCACACAACAATGGCTGTGGTGGATGGCTGGGATTGAAATTCGTTCTCCAGCACTTCCCACCACTGGTCGAAGGGAAGCCTTCCCGCGGGGCACTCAATTGGGCCTCGGTGCAGTGGCCGGTATGTGCTATCGTGAACCGTGATTGGAAGTAGCTCTGTCGAACCGTACATCGGTTGTATCATGCCTGTGTGGTCTGACAGGTCGGCCTTCTGCACAACCTCGGCCGAAGCATGTCCGAGACCCGGATGGTGAGCTCGTGCCAATCCAGCGTGGGACAGGAACGAGGAGATGCGATCGGGGGAGGACAGAGGCGATGGACCACCGAGACGTGCAAGGGAGAACGCAGGAACGCGACTGCTGCCTTAGGCTTCAAGGTACTCGCGCTCCTCCAGCTCCCGCTCCCGCTGAGCCGCACCAATATCGCGCTTCCCACGGCGAAAAGTCCAACGACGTGCCATTCCCGTCTGCTTCCCACGCTCGATCACCAGCTTCAGCTTTCGTAAGGACATCAAGCTGGACGTGCAGCTTTCACTGCTAACAGCAACCAGTACCCCTCTCTACACACGACAACCGTAATCATGGCTGAGCAACTCGTCCTCCGCGGCACCCTCGAAGGCCACTCTGGCTGGGTCACCTGCCTCGCGACCT
>JAWDJV010009473.1:0-41340 GCA_033119285.1 Teratosphaeriaceae sp. CCFEE 6253
CCCTCCAGCGACAAAGTGCGCACGAAGGAGGCGATCCGGTTCCTGGAGGCGCTGGCGAAGAAAGGCGGGCGGTTGCTAAGGGGCGGGGAGGCGGATATGGATGGCGTGGCGAAGATGGTACTCAATGACTTCTTGAGGGGCAAGATTCCTTGGTTCGAGGCGCCGCCTGCTAGCACCGAAGAGAATAGAGCAGGGGAGGGCAAAGTTGGGGAGAAGCGGAAGAGGGGTCCTGATGGCGAGGAGGGTGTTCGGGAGATGGGGCGGGATGAGAAGTTGGGGATCACGCGGAAGAAGCGGAAGAGGGATGCGGGCGATGAAGGGCAGAGTCAGGTGGTTGAGGTGGAGGTCGAGGAGTTGAGCGTAATTGCGGAGGTGGAGGGGCTGGGGAAGGTGAATGAGGTCGCTAATGGGTTGCGCGAGGGCGCTGATGGGGTTGAGGAGGAGGATGGCGACGATGAAGACCATGAGAGTGGGGCTGAGGGGGACTTCGAGGGTTTCGAGGAAGATGGCGAAAGCGAGGAGCACGCAGTTGGGGGCGTTGAGGTTGTGCCGGGAGAGACGGACGACGAGAGCGAGTGATAGAGCTCGACTTGGAACGAAGCTACGATTTCACAGTGTCCACGAGCCTCCGCGCCAGACGCGCGAAGCGTAGTGAGTAAGAATCAGTGGGGTGCGCTTGGAACGATGATCCCGCCCCCTCACGCCTCAGCCATACTCCTCTCTGTGCTATCTGCTCAGTCGGTGGCCCGGTCTCGCGCACGATGGCGCGAGCATCGATGGTGCGCTATACAGCTAGCAAGTTTCATTTGCCACGGCCCGATCGTGATCTATGTCGCCTTCGTCACTGATGTGTCACGACTCATTCTCCAATCGCCACCATTAGTCTCGATCGAATGGAGAGACATTCGCGCGATATCACGCGCACGTTTCCGAAGGTGTCGCGTCGCGGTCATCAACGTCTACGGCTTGCGACGTGGTAGTTCGGTCTTGCTACAACATTCGTACGTGTAGACTCGTTGCCAACGTTCGATCAAGGATCCAGCTTGCAGTACGCGAGTCTGCAAACTGGAATAGGCATGCAGATGATCTTCGCATCGCCGCAAGGCTTTTCTGCGACAGTAGGGAACGGCGCAAGAGAAAACTCGGGATCGAAAGCTGACCTATGGTCCCGTCACGAGAGAAGCCTCCACTGGTATTGGGCCTCGCCAATGGCAGACATCCTCCCTTGCTTTCGTGTGTAGACGGCACCGCTCGTCCCAATCGGTTCGGCTCGCGCTCTGCGCAGACGCTCGAATGCGCTTGGTGGATCTCCGCTCGCTGGCAGTGGCCCCTGGATGTGGTGAGCTTTCAGGGCGAAGCAGCAAGATCCGCGCGCTGCCCAAGCTCGCCATGACATCGCCGTCGCTCCGGCTCCCAGTAATGTCCATCAGAGGTCTAGAAGTCTAGAAGTCTGAGGGTCGGCATCCGCGCTCCACCAAACTCCGCGGCAATTGTCTCTCCATTGTCGCAACGCGTCTCCCGCCCTCCAGGCCCCTCCTGCTTCGCTTCTTCCGTACCTGGATGTCCAGGGTCTAATGTAGACGTCTGAGGCCTTCAGTGTCGCCAAATGGAGTTGTCGACTGGTGCCGTCGGGGGGTGTCGTCGACTCGGTTCGTCGACTGGAGCGGCTCGCGTTGCGGACTTGCGCGTCTCGCCATCTGTTGATCGCGAGATTGCATTTTGGAGCGCGAGACCTTCGCTTTTGTTGTTATGTCGTCTCTGGCCAGCGACCGAGCATTTCTCTATGGACAAGTTCAACAGGCCCTTTGGTCGATCGATCGATAGTGGATCGACCGACGACGATGGTGTTGCGCGCGTCCAGCTCGCATTCATAATCCGCTGGTCGTGTCATCACAATCGAGTGTGTGGACGCGAGCAGGGCCGTTTGCTACATCCAATTTAGCCAATCGTAAGACTGTTCGTTGAAGGATCCGATGGCCGTGGCGCAATGCCCGATATCCATGCTCTCCGACTTTGACCGGCAGTATGCCCAATAGCATCCTCACGATTAGCTCCACCCCAGCTTTCACATTGAGCAACTGATCATGGGCCACTGGTGCATGCACTCCCGCAGCTCTGGGTCTGCCTAGCGGCCTTTGCGAATGCGTGCCCGCGCACAGGCGTTCGGATATATATTCGACGGTTTCGATGCCCCCCTGCCACAACAAACTTTTGCACCGCAGTGGCAACAGTCGCAAAATGGCGGACGTCGATCCACCACCGCCCCTCGGCGCTGACACGCCAACTCAATCAGCAGCGATTGCCCCCCCTCGTCCTGTCGCTGCGTCGATGCGCTCGACTCCCAAGCAGATCGCCACGTTCAGGGCCGAGATCGCAAAGCTCATCGCCCCATACAGGACCAGCAAGCAGCTCAAGCCGCCCGCTTTCTCGGACGGCGAGCTCGCGGTCCTGGCCGCCGTGTGCTGCATGGACGCCGAGCAGCGGGCCACAGTCGACGACCTGATCGAGTGGATCCTGCTCAACCTCCCCTACTACGGCCGCAAGGCGATCCGGAACTACGTCTTCCTCAAGCAGGGCGAGCAGCGCAACTGGTGCATCAAGCCGGTCGTCAATGTGGCCGACACTCTGAACAAGTACGACGCTCCGTTCTCAGCCATCTATGTGCCGGGCCTGAGTGCTTGGCATGAGCTTGAGATCAACAGCTACTTCGTCCACGTCGAGCAGGCGCGCGCCTTCCTCGGCCGGCTCCTCAATCCCGCATGCCAGGTCTTCGCCCACTTCCTCGACTTGCCTCCGGAGGTGCGCATGATGGTGTACGACCTGCTGCTGGTCTTCGACCCGGCGGGCATCACTCCGTCCATCAATGGGGCCCGCAAGGTGCACCTCACGCTCCCCCGCCGCACGACGGACGTCCTGCGCGGCAGCAACGATCCGTCGGACCAGGCCAAGTTCGCCAGGCGCGCCGCGCCCGTTGCGCCGGGGTGCGCCGCCTTGCTCGCGATCCTGCGGACGAGCAAAATGATCCACGACGAGGCGCTGCCGCAATTCTACTGCCGGAACCGCTTCGTCTTCACGCGCCAGGGCCCGCACGAGCACCTCCCGGCGCTCAAGACGTTCAGCCACGTGCTCTGCTGCTTGGCGCCGCTGCGCTTCCAATTCCTGTCCCGGGTGTCCCTCGACTTCGACGTGCACATTTGGCTGTACGATCTGCGGGCTCCGCTGCTGGCCCTGCGCCGGCTGTCGGTGGTGCAGTGTCTGAGGTGGCTGGAGCTCGTGTTCATCAGCGACACGCAGTACCTGAAGCTGCCCGCGCCGCTGCGCCGGTCAATGGGCGCCCAGCGCCGGGGCTGCTTCGCCAAGGTCGAGCAGGTGCCGCTCATCCAGGAGGCGGCGTTCGTGGCGTCGCGCGCGCAGCAGCTGGTGCTCTCCGGTACCGCCCCGCTGATCCACGCGTACATTCTGCGTGAGGTGGCGCGGGTGCAGGCGACGGACGACGTGGGCGAGGTCACCGAGGAGGAGAGGCAGGCGCAGGCGGCAAAGGCCAAGGTCAATGAGGCACGTAGGCAGGCGCGCGTGGCGGCGGCGCGGAGGAAGGCGGAGAGGAAGCGCCAGGAGGCCTTGGCCGCGAGGCTCGCGGAGGGGGCGGCCCGCGCGCTGGCCGGGGCGGCTCGGCGGCAGCAGGAGGCGGCGGCACGCCAGGCAGCGAGTGCGATGGCGTTGAAGCAGCAGGCGGAGGCGGAAGCGGCGCGCCAGCACGTGGAGCTGCAGAACTACGAGGCATCGCTGCAGAACCCATTCACGCAGGTGCTCAGGCATGCGGACATCGCCAAGGTAATGCCAATCGCGGCTGCAGGACAGATGGGGACCGAGCAGGGGCCAGCTGAAGGCCAGCCATATGGCGCGCCTCTCGACATCTTCGCTGATGGTCTTGGTCAAGGTCAAATCGCTGCCGGGTCCGAGCAGGGGCCAGCAGAAGGTCAGCCGTATGGCGCGCCTCTCGGCTTCTTCGTCGCTGGGCTTGGTCAAGGTCAAGTCGCTGCCGGGGCTCTGGACGACTGGTCGTGGGCCGACATGCTCCTCGACGACGACTTCTTCATTCCGGAGTCTTGAGCGTCCGCTACGGCACGGCTACGGCTCGGCGATGTCCGCGTGAACATGAGCGGGTCCAGAAGGTTGATGGTGCACACTCTGGAGCGCATGGCATAACTTGATTGGCTGATGCCGCCATCGGTCTCGTGTTAAGGCGCTGCGCGTTGATGTTGCCGGCAAAGCTGAAAGCGTGTTTCTTGTGTTTCTGCGCCAGCGTTACAGGAGGTGGATGGGGTTGAGTGTGCTTCGTGTATCACCAAAAGTTGACCTGTGTACATGTAATGCGACTGATGAATGTCGTCTTCTTCTCAACTCCACTATGTCTGCTCCTCCTCATTGGCCGTCGGATCTGCATGACTCGGCCGGGCCGGGCCGAGCCGATCGGGATGCCGACTTCACTTCGTCTAAAACGCTCCTTCCTTCTTCTATTACATGTAGCCCTACGACCCCGATCGTGGCCGTATCGCTCCAAGCCTCGAGGAGACATGCTCTAGCATGGCCGATACCCGGGATAACAGGGCCACCTAGGCAAGCAAACGTAGCCAGCGGGTTGTGGTTGCCTCGCAGACAGGCACCGCTCCGCCCTGCCCTCGGCGCTGCTTCCTAGCAGCGCTACGAGCGCTCGAGGAGGCGGATCGCGTTCACGCTGTTCGAGGAACGGCAGGTGATGTTGCCAGTGCCGCGTCAGGATACGTTCATGGCCGCAGAGAAGGAACGCGTTGCCTGCAGATGCGCGCTCGCGAAACGAACCGGCAACACATCGTTTCGTATGCATGAGCTTCGCACATCGTACCGAGACGCCATCAACCATCGACATTATCTTATCAGGAAGATTTAAAATGCTGTGCCCAGACAGCGACATATGTACATGTATTGGCGATCCGATGGGAAATATCATGCAAGAAGCACTTGCGCACAATGCCATCGCGACTGCGTCTGATTCGCCGCGACTACCGTTTCTCAGCAGTCTATACAGCAGTCGCCCTCCGGGAATGGCAGCGTTCAGGACCCGCGCTTGCCCGCTCTCCCCAGAACAGCAAGCAGTCCCGTCGAGCAGCAGGTCCGTGGGTTACCACTGTCTTCCACTATAAGTTGACTTTCCTTCCCACTCCGACTTCTCTTCCTTTCATCATCATCCATCCCAATTTCAGCAGCTTCACCAACCAGCAGCACTTGTATGTCTCATACACTCTTCCTCACCCTTCCACATTACCATCGACATGCATCGCTGACACCCATTCCAGAATCCAACATACCCATCACGCTTCATCACTTCACCCTTCCACGCAGCCCACCCAGCATCTCGACAACATGAAGTCGATCACCGCGGCTCTCGGCCTCGTGGCACTCTCCCACGCCGCCGTGCTCGAATCGGCCTTTGGCAGGCACTCGAAGCACTGGTCCTCTCACACCGTCATCGATGGCGTTACCATGCATGCCTGGGGCGGCCCCAAAGAGACCATGATCGTCGAGGCCAGTGATGGCTCCACCCTCGTCATCGCCGCCGATCACAAGACGACCGAGACGTGGTCCAACTTCATCTTCCCTAGGGCCACAGCAGCAGCCACTTGGTATGTACCCTTCTTCTCTGGAAGCTCATCAGACCACCACATGCTGACTGCTCGCTCCCAGCTGCTTCAACATTAACGCCTACACCTCTGGCGGACCCGGCGGTGCTGTCGGTCAGCTCGGCGATGGCCAGAACCGCATCGGCCAGAAGGGACTGCCTCAGGGCAAGTACTGCATCGACGGCAGCGGTGGTCAGTCTATCCGACATGCTCACAACGCCGGCTCTCGCTGACATCCTTTCAGGTCTCACTGACGCCAACGGCCGCGGCTGCATCCTCACCCCGCCGACCACGCAATAGCAATGCGACGCCGGTGCTTCGCCGACCCACGGTTTCTCGATCGGCCCCGACGGCAGCATCGCCTACAAGGGCTCCATGAAGTTCTTCACCTGCCCGACCGGCGACAATGGCGGCTGGAACATCTACTCGGAGCCGCTCAAGCACCAGGACAAGTGCCTGCCCGTCACCCTGAAGGCCGACTCCTGCTTCACGGGCCCCCCCAAGAAGCCAGCCACCTCGTCGTCCAAGACCACCACCTCGACCCGCACCTCCACGGCCACGACCTCGACCACCAAGACGCTCACCAAGACTGTGTGCACCACCAGCACCACCATGCCCTCGCCCAAGCCCAAGACCCTGACCTCCACCTCGTGC
Organism: Teratosphaeriaceae sp. CCFEE 6253; assembly: GCA_033119285.1. Classification (NCBI taxonomy): domain Eukaryota; kingdom Fungi; phylum Ascomycota; class Dothideomycetes; order Mycosphaerellales; family Teratosphaeriaceae; species Teratosphaeriaceae sp. CCFEE 6253. The sequence goes on from JAWDJV010009473.1 coordinate 6,312, forward strand.
TCCACCGTCACGCTGTCCAAGTCGACCAGCAGCTGCTCGAGCTCGAAGCCCTCCCCGCCGCCGAAGCCCAGCTGCCCTGCCAACCTCATCGGCACCAACTTCGAGTTCCCGCACCTCATCGTGCCGATCGACTCCAAGAAGCCGACCAAGGCCCTGGGCAACAGCCTCAACGGCACCGTCAGCGGCAGCATCTCGTCCATCTTCAACTTCGACATCCCCGCCTCGGACGCCGGCAAGATGTGCACGCTCAAGTTCATCCTGCCGGAGAAGGGCAGCATGGAGACGTCGGACTACACCTACTCCGCCGACGGCGCCGTGGAGTTCGCTGTGCTCGACGCCCCGGCCACGAAGGACACGACGTATGCTACCGCGCCGCAGGTCCACGATGTCCTGGGCGAGGTCGAGCTGGTGCCTGGCACGGCGTACACGATCTCGTCGTACCCGTGCCCGGCTGGGAAGGAGTTCGCGTTCATGATGTCCTCGACTGGCGTCTCCAAGCTGTCGTGGTTCCAGGACTTCAACCCTTGCCGTGAGCTGCCCCTCACAGATCTCCGCCGCTTCGTGGGCCATGCTGACGTACTCCCAGCGGTCGGTCTGTACGTCACCGTCGCCTGAACGGATCGACGTGGCCTGCCCGCCTCGACTGATACCGTATGTATCTCATCTTTGCTGCTGCCGTCACTGCGCCCCACTGACACATTTATCACAGGCCCTTCTTGCTTCTCGATCACCTACGGATTGGACGATAACGCTGCTGCCCGTCGCAGCTACCGCTGTGGGTCTCGGCCTGGCTGGCATGCAGAGACACGGAGGGCTTGCTTGTACTTGTGCTGGGAGCTGACTGATGAGCTCGGATGACTCAGTGTAGCGCGGGGCTCCGGCTGCGCTGTTAATGTGTACTTGTATCGACTTCGGTCTTGCTTCTTTACTTTGCTCCTTCCACTTTTGTGCTGTCGGCTGTTGCTGTGCGGGTAGGCTCGGCTGTTGCTAGCGTTGCGTCACCGAAATCCGTTTGGGAAGTGCAAGGGCGTGGGAGATTTTGACCTGCTCACTTCACGGTGGTGAACACTGCAGACCATCGAGATTGGCGGCACGAAGCAGTAAGTGCGCTGCGACGTTGACAGCTCCGATAATCAACGGAAATGACTTCCAAGCAGACTTGCTGTCTCAAGGCCATCTCACCTGCATCTTCGCCATTGGACGCAGACCAAGACCGGCACCTTCCCACTGTGAGTACATCTCCGCATGTGAATTCCCATACCTCACTAACACCCTCTGCAGACACCCGCCATGGCCGTCCACGCAGTCCTCAGCACCTACGAGCTGGTCGAGCACATCCTCCTTTCGCTCCCGGTCCCGCACCTCCTCCGCGCGGCCCAGATCTCCCGCACCTTCCGCACCGTGCGCTTCGACTCTCTCCTAATCGACCACTACATCTCCGCTCGGCACCCCGTGACGGCCGCGGAGATCAAGCCCTTCACCCCAGCGGAGCTGGAGCACTTCGGCGCCGGCACGCACACGGGTCCGCAGCGGCGCCGCTTCCGTGAACCCGTCTCCCGTGCGCCCGGGCCGTTGAGCTACACGACTCTCGCGGAGGACCTGGCGTGGATCGCGCGCCGGTACGCCACGGGCGAGTACCGGCGGCCGTTGGAGGCTATTCCGTTCGATGTCGCGCCGCTGAGACTCGGGTCGCACTACGCTCGCCTGAGCCACGGGGCCTTGGCTATCCATCCCAGCTTAGTTTGCTTCCCCGGCAGCTCCGGGCTCTGCGGCACGGTGGTCGAGATCCAGCTCCCGCCCCCGGATCACTGGCCCCGCGTCCCCGGCGAGCTGATCACCACGCCACCGATCACGCAGATGGAGGTCAAGCTCCTGAGCCCCGGGATGATAGTCGATCGGAGGCTGCTGTGCGAGCGCACGGGGCTGACACTGCGGCATCTGCGCGAGGCGCAGCGGGAGTTGCTAGTGGATGATAGGGCCGAGAGCATGGGTGGGAAAGTGGCGCGGGTGGGGATGAAGTGTGTGGGGGTCATTGTGAGGGATGTGGAGGTGTGGAGGCTGAGGAGTATTGATGCGCGGGTGGATTACGAGGGGTGAGGGGAGGGTTTTGGGGGCGGTGGGAGTTGGTGGCTGTGTGTTGCTGCTTCGAGAGAACACGACGCCGTCAACGTACGGAGCAAGACCTTACCAGGACGAGGCAGGGAGGGAAGTGATCGGTGCGGCTCCAAGGCATGAATTGATGTGTTTGTTCGGGCATGCTTGAGGGAAGCTCAGGCACAAGAGATCTGCTGCGCGACACTGGTCGACTTGGCAGCCATTAGGTTGCGTTTGCTACCACAGAGGGGGTGAGAGAAGGGCAATGCGAGCTGGCAATGTGACCAGTGCACATACCGCCCGATCATCCACCGCGAGCTGACGTATTTCCCCGCCCACGAAAGCCGCCCCGGCGACCGCGTCCAGCCTGCCCGCGTCCACGACGGCGCGGCGTCCCGTTTGCACAATCGGAGTCAGAGCCCATCTCGTCATCACTGCTGCTCTCATCCTTTTCGTCTCCACTCCCATCGGGCTCGAACTCGTTGTCTTCCGGATCCGAAGCCATCGCCACCGGACCGGGACCGTCGTCGGATATGTTATACGCCGCCAGACGGTCCTCAGCCGACTGAGCGATATCAAGCCCCAGTCCCGCGCCCTCAGCCGGAGCAGCAGCAGCAGCCTTCTTGGACGCCTTCCCGCCAACCCCCGGCCGCACGCTGTTCTTCCCGAGCGGCGCGGCTCTCTCCTTCTTCACCTGCCCACCCTGCCCCGTAGCCTTCATCGCCGTCCGGTGTCCTTGCCCGTCTGTGAGAGTCTCCGCATCCCAGAGCTCCCTCTGCACAGCACCCGCTCTACGCGCGCTGGCTTTGGTCCCCCCGAGCGCGTGCGGGAGGAACTTGGGCCCGTAGTCGAACAGCAGCTCCTCCCCGGCCCGGATCCCCTCCCGCGCGAATAGCCCGATGCGGTGCACGGTGTCCACCAGCTGGATCCGGGGGTACAGATTCGCCTTCGCCCCGAGCCCGTGGTTGATGAAGCGGATCGCGTTGCCGAAGTAGGTACTGTCGATCTCCTGCTTCGAGTTGAGGAGGAAGAGGTAGCTTAGCTTCTGGTGCTCGTACACCGCGCCGCGCCGCTCGGCCTCCTCGGTGGTGATGACCTCGCCCTTGTACTCGCCTACGAAGTCGTCCGGACCGATGGGCTCCGCGGCGAAGAGGCCGAGGCCGTGGATCAGGCTCGTGCCCAGCGCTGTGCGCTTCGGGACGCCGCGCTGCAGGCTCGCGTTGTGGCATTGGCCCCGCAGCACGCCTGCATTATGGCGGTGGACGGGGTCCAGGACGTCGGCGACGCCGCAGAAGCCGCAGAGGTCCGGGTCGCATTCCCGGCCCAGCTCGAAGCAGAGGCACCGGCTATCGTCGAAGCAGCGCTTGAGCTTGTTGTGCCGGCAGGCGCAGCCCGGGAATTTGCGCGAGCAGCTCGGGGGACACGCGCAGGCTTTCTCGCAGGGGACTTTGAGCGTGGAACACGAGCACGCTGCGTCTTTGCAGGATTGGCCCGGGTGGTGGCATGGCTGGAAGGGCCCGCGTTCCACTAGGTTAGTAGTGAAGAAGGTCTTGTCTTGCCAGTACTTTAGGCTTTGCTTGCTCGGTGCCGCCGTCCCCGAGTCGATCGACGGTGCTGTGCGAGGGGCGAACGCCGTGCGCGTGCGGTGGTTCACGGTCGGAGGGTGCACGATATCGGTATGCACCGCCGCCTTCTCCGCCCGGACCGTGTCCTCGTCCTGATCCTCCGGATTCGTGATCTCACCGTGGTACGGACAGTCGAACCGCAGGCAGATCCTGCAAGCCAGCCTTTCGAGCTGGTCCTCCCCGCTCTTCTCCTCGTGCGCTGCGGCGATGTGGTCGTACATATGCCGCCGCGCCACGTGCCACAGGCTGAACTTGGCCATGCGCAGGAAATTCTCGCAGAGCGTGCTCGCCTTCGCCAGTCGCTCCTGCGACGACCCGGGCAGCGACGAAAGCACGATCGCCCTCCGCTCGTCATCGTGGGAGAACTCCTCTGTACAGCTCTCCTTCCGGCGCGCTAGTCCCTGCAGCGCATCCCTCTCCCTCCCAACATCCGGCCGGAGCTCCAGTAAGAACCTCAGCACATCATCCCACGTGATCTGCAGATCCCGCAACGCGCTCTCGACATACTCCTCATGCCTCTGCGCCTGCATTAGGCGAACTAGCTTCTTGGGCCGGCCGACGACGTCCATGTAGAACTGCTTGTCCAAGCCCACATCCCGCGTGAAGTTGAACTCGTCGTTGAAGTATGGCCAGGCCTGCATCGTCGTGACGTTGGGCGCGAGGAAGTTCTGCTTGATCTCGACGTAGTAGGCGTAGCTCGGCATATCCTGTAGAGAGGTGAGGATAGTCGCTGGGCATGCGAGCGCGGTTTTAACGGCTTTGCCACCTCCTGTAGGCCATCTCTCGACTTCGAAGTTTGCGAAGTCTCCGGAGACGGGTTTCTTACTAGCAGGCACGAGCTGTAGTAGCTTGAGCCTGCCAAAGTCGTACGGTTGATCCTCTCCTTGCTTGACGGTGCTCGCGCCAGATATGGCGACATCCCCTAAAGAGAGTCGCGCTCGACGGAGCAAAGTCCTAGTCCAGTACTCATTGTCGCCGCGCAACTCCTCCAAGTACTTGCCTAATACGGCCTCGACCTGCTTAGAGAGGCCCAGCGTCGCCATAGGCGAGTACGGCGCCATCATGAGCTCCGTGTGAGGAATATGTCCACTCGTCGGCGGTGACGCCAATCCCGTGTTTGCTTCTTCGACCTTGTCCTTGTCCCCGGTCTCAACGCCTACCTTGGCAATCTCCTCACGACGTACTGTCGTGGCCTTCGATGGAGCATCAGCGTCCAAGCCCACTCTCCCGCCGCGGTCCTGTTGTACCTGCGAGAGATCGTGGACGTCGACATGAGCCGAGTCTATACGCTTGGGCTTCTCCCACGGCTTTGCAAGCTTATGCTCGGGACTCTCACCCGATCCACTCAGTCGCTTGCGCCGCCTCTCTTCGTACATGGCCATCTTGGCGGTATTGAGCTGCGCCCTCTGACTGTTGAAACTCCCGGTCTGCTTGACTACATGTACTGGAGATGAATCCGAAGTCATCTTTTGCGGGCTTCTGGCGCGTGGCTGAGTCGGATTAGAGGGCCCTACCAGCGGAGGGAGCTCTTCTTTCGCGAGCTCGATGGCGTTTGTAGTGGTTTTCTTCTCCGGTGGCAAAGCTGACTGAGTTGGGAATCGCGCGTCGCGCGCAGAACTTTCTCGCGCCATAACAGGAGCTGACTCGCCGGCATCAGCCCTTTTCAACGGTTTCGCCGTCACCAAGGCGCGGTCCGGCAGCGCACTAGAACCTCCTGGCGTACGATCTCGCGGCTTGGGGCTCTCCGGTGCATTCGCACCGCTTGTCAGAGCGGGCCTCTCCTGCTCCACAATTTTAGACACCGCTTTTTGGGGTAGACACTCTTCCGGAGGCAAAGGTAAAGTGGCCGGCATACGCGTCCCACCCTTCGTATCGGTCGGCTCCTCCACACTCGGTCCCCGCCCCTCAGCGGCGCCAGCTACAGCCGGCTTCGCAGACCCCGCGCGAGACGCCGTCGCGACCGGGACGCGCACGGTCGGCGACTTGGGCAGGCGGCGCGTGGACAGCACCTCCACCTCATCGTCGCTGATGTCGATCACACCCTCATGGGCCCCCCCGGGGGGCGGGGTGTTCGTAAGATCGATGGAGGCCTTCTTCTCGGACTCCGGCATGGCCTGGAGTTCTCCTATGAACCCCGTGTGCCATGACGGCTTTGCACTCCGCGCCTCGATCGCCGCGGGCGTCGCGTGGGCGGAACGCGAGGCGGGTCTGCTGGCTTCGCGGTCCACTTTGCGTTTCTTGGCTAGCGGCTCGAGGGGTCCCTCGTCGCGCGCGCGTTTCGCTCCTGCACGGGCTGGCCCATTGCCACCGGGTACGTCGCGTGTGGGTTTGCTGGGCGCGTCGGGCATTTGCTGCATGCTGACCTTGGGTCCTGTGGTAGGCTTGCGCTTGGCCAATGCCGCGTTCTTGAGATCGGGGGTGCTGAACATTCGATCCGAGGCCGGCTTGTCTGCTTTCAATTGCGAGTGAAGGGTTTCACTAATTAATCCTCGCGGTCTTGGGGTGTTTGTTGCGCGGAGGTACGTCGTCCTCGTCCCGGCACAGGTCAATCACTTCTCCGCCCCCCGGCGCCATGTCGGGAGTGAATGCCGCCGCAGACAGATCATTCACAACGAACCGGCGGATCTTCGAACCTGGAGTGCTCGGGATCCACGCACGGGTGCTGCCGCTGTTTCCCCTTCCGGTCGTGGCGCGGGAGCAGACCGTCTTCCGCGGCGCATCTGGATCATACGCGTGAACGATGCCAGCGGATGAATGGTACTGCAGGAAGGAGACTCCCGTCAGCATCACATCCTAGAGACACCACCATCGAGACATGCGGGCGAAGCGGCTGGGGTGCTGTTATCCTGCACGTGAATTCGGGGCGAGTCTCACGCTTAGCGGCCGATCATTGGCCCCAGCTTCCGTCGTCGCGTGTCTCGTTCTGTACGCCGCTAGTCGACGCGCTGCGAGACAGATACGGTGGTGTCAAAGCTCGATTGCATGAGCTCCAGTCCGAGAGATTGATTAATCATAACACTGTGGATGATGGAAGTGGTCGAGAGGGTTGTCACGAGTCATGTGCGCTCGAGAAGTGAACTCGGTGAGGTTGCCTATGCATGGCCGCTTGGACGTCTTGGCAGATATCACAGTGGGCTGCGCATGTAGTACAGGGACGGGCAGATGCATGGTGCAAACAGATGGTGATCGACGACGCTGGTTACAGTAGAGCTCGTTCAGATCTTCCACCACTCCCCCACAGGATGCGCCCACAGACCTGCCTGGCTACTGCAGTGGACAGACCTCAGTCCGGCGAAGACACTCGTAAACTCAAGGTAAGGCCTCTCTCGCCTCGTCGTCAGGTCCTCTCCCCGTCCCTACTTCCGGAACCCCTTCACCCCAGCCAGGACCAGCTTCCCCCTCAACTCCCCGCACACCTGCCCCCACCCCGCCACCCCCCCGGCAATCCGCTCATTCACGAACCGCGTCATCTTCGCCTCGTGGTACCGCTCCCCATACACCACTCTCACCTCCGCCTCCACCTGACTCCCCAATGCCAACTTCCCTTCCTCCCCGCCTTCCTGGCCCCCCACAGCAGCCATGACCTCGAACTCCACGCACACCTTCGTCCTCACCCCAGGCAGCAAGATCGTGCACCCAATGACCAGCCGCTCATCGCTCACGATCCGCGCGCAAGTCGGCATAGCGAGGTGCAGTTCGCGCTCAGCTGCCGCGACAGAGAGAGCGGTGGTCCAGCCACTACCCACCAGCCCCAAAAGATCCACCACGCGCGTCGTGGACTGCGGCAGCGCCTGCAGGCTCGCGCGCAGCAGCTGCAGGAAGAACCGGAGCGTCGTCGTCAGTTCTTTGGGCTGCTGGAGGCGGTCTTGCGCGATGTAGACGAGGCTTATGGGCGCGTTAGGTCTAGTGGCTGCCGTCTCCTGGGAAGGGGTGCGGAAGGCGGCCGGGTGGAAGAAGAGCTGCAGCTCGGAGCGATAGGACATGGTGACCGTTGGGGGGGTGGAGGAGGCGGCGGTGAGGGACCAGCCGTGAGTGCGCTCGAGGTCGGCGATGGAGTCTGGAGGGTTGGTCAGTCTGGTGTTAAGCAGCAGCGACGGGGAGCAAGGTGCTTACCCTTGAGCGTCGCGATCTCGTTGAGTGAGACGCCGCGGCAGGCATCGCGCACGCGCTCCGCTTCTTGGATAGCAGCAGCGAACTCCGTCTTACTGTCTTGTAAGTCGGCGACACTGCTATCTCTCTCGCGCGCCTCCCGCTGCAGATCCCGCAGCATCCGCGTCTTCGCCTCCAACTCCACGTCAACCCTCACGAGTTCCTTGCGAGCACTCTCCAGCTCCTCCTTCTCCCCCTCACTCGTCGCAGCAGCCGCACCCTCCAACCCCTCAACCACCCCCCTCAACCCGGCCCCCCGCTCCAACTCCCCGGGCAGCACCCCATCCAACACCCCCTGCGCCCGCATCAGCACCTCGTCGTCCCCCAGCAACCCCTCCGCGATCCCCGTGAGCCCCGTCACCAGATCCCCCAGCAGCTGGCTGCGCCACGCATACCACATCTCCTTGCTCCGCAGCCGCGCCTGCGTCTTCATCTCCCGCATCTGCGCATCGAGCACCGCTTTCCGCTCCGGGGGCGCGGTGGTGTAAGCGCGGATGAGAGGCGGGGTGTCGCGATAGGTATCGATGCCGATCTGCTTGATGACCTTTTTGCCTTCGCTGATGTATTGCTTGAGCTCGTGGCAGGCGTACTGGTACATGTCGTGCTCCGGTTGGCTGTAGGCCGCGGCGACGATCGCGGATTTCAGGTCGAGGACTGGGTCTGCTGCCGGCTCATCTGCGTCTCCGGTGCCGGCGTTGCGGCGGGCTTTGGAGGGTGTGGGTGCGGTGGTGAGGCGGCGCTTGGAGGCTGTGAGGTCCATGAAGCGGATGCCGGCGTCTTCCAGGAAGTCCTGCAAATGGATCTTCACGACGGGGAGCTCGCTGCAGTCCAGCCGCAGCATGTCATCGCTGAGCTGCTTCGTCGGGGACGAAAGCTTCGCGACCGGGCTCTTGGGCTTGGGCGTCGGACGCGCTCGGGGTGTCAGGTGCTTCAACGGGCTGACGTGCTTGGCCGCCGACTTCTTCGGCGTGACGTTCCGGAGCGTTTCCTTCCGCGGCGTGGACATCAGTTTGATGGAATCGACCAGCGTACGACTCTCCCTCGGCGGGCTGTCGTTGGCAGTAAAGGCAAAGGCGATGGCCGGGGACTTCTCCGGCATGGCGGCCCGTGACGGCGAGCTGCGGAGGACCTTCTCCATGGTTGGCGACTGTTGGGAGGCCTGCAATTGCTCGTCCAGCAGTTGTTGCTGTGCGGCTCGCGCACTCGCCGGCGTTCTGACCGGAGTTCGTGCCGGCGACGCCACAGGCTCAATGGCTACCTCAGCTTCCTGCTCACGCAGCTCAGGGTAAGTGATTTCGTGCTTCAACGGCGAGCCATGGCGAAGCGGAACAGGCTCGAAGCGGATCTCGGGCTCCTGCTGAGGCTCCTGCGTCTCGTCGAACACCGCGCCCGTCCACGAGATCTTCGCCGGCGCGATGGACTGCCGGCGCTTATCCACCGAACCCGACTTCTCAGCCGAGCGCTTGACTTGCTTCTGAAACAGCGGGGTGAGCAGCTTCCGCGGACCCGAGTCCGGGGGCTCCATGAAGCGCTCCTGGTCCTTGGGCGTCGTGTTCGCGGCGTTGCGGGCTGGGGACTGTGATTGACGGGGCGTAGACAACCTCGCCTCTGCCTCTTCTCCTTCATCTGACGCTGGCTCTGCTCCTGGGTCTGCTGCAGCTACAGCTGCTCTGCTCTCAGCGGCTCTGATGCCGCCCAGGACAGTCGTCAACTCCATCGTCAACTCCTCATTCTCATCGATGCTGGAGGTCGTATGCTCGACACGGGCAGCCATCGCCTTGATGCCGCCGACAGCCTGCGTGAAGTCCATCGTCGCATCATCCGTCTCCAGCGTGACGCCGGATGAGCGGCGCCGGGAAGCACTCTTCCTGCGCTCGCGAGGCGTCGGGGCCTGGACGTCTTGGATACCGCCAATGGCTATCGTGAGATCCATGGTATCGTCTCCCATCGAAGACCGTGCAACGGAGGACCGCCTGCTGCGCTTTGGCTGTGTTTGGGCCTCTGCGCTGGGAGATCCGGCTTCGGTGGTCGATCTACGACGCTTCTGCCCGCCAGCATGGATCTTGCTGACTGCTACCGTGAGGTCCATGGTTCCGTCTCCCAGCGGCGAGCTAGCCGGCTGCGTAACATTCGTCTTCATGATCCCACCCACAGCGCGAGTCATATCCATACTCAAGTCTCCCGTATTCTCCTCCTCGATCGTCGCCGGCCGCGTCACAGTCCCAGACACTATCTGAGCCTTGAACGCCGGCGAGAAGGGGTTGACATTCTCCTGATCGAGCGCGGCCGAGCCCTGCAGCTGTCCGCGTTCGGCCCCTGGCTTGAACGCGTTGGTGATCTCCTCGCCCGCGATCTCCATCGACATGGTACCCTCACCGTGCTCGTCGTACTCGATACCGCGAGTGCCTGCGAGCTGGGCAGCTTCTTGCAGGCGGTTCGTCAGGCTTGAGCTCGTGCTGGACTCGCTCTCGGATGACCGGACGGTCTCGTCGGCCGTGTCCAGGCTCATAGCTGTGCCGGTCGCGTCTTCCGTCTCGTCGTCTTCTTCATCGTCCTCGCTACCGGAGGCATCGCTACTGCCGCTCACGCCACTCGAAGAGAACTCGTCCTCCGGGTTGTTGAAGTCCATGGGCGGGACACCAGATACTCGACGCTGCTGCTTCTTCTGCAGCGCTGGAGACGCTGGTATCCTCTCCGCATCCTCCTCCTCCACTGGCGAAGTCGACACTGCCTCGTCGTCCGAGCTGACCGCATGCGGTCCATCGTACGGAGTCCCCTCCCCGCCCGCGCTAGTAATGTTCGAGGCCCGTCGCGTCTGTTCCGAAGAGTCCGTCGAGGTGGTCCGATCGCGCATGAACTCGATCACGTCCCATGTATGCAGCGTTGCCTCGGGCGCAAAAGATACGCGTCGGTTCGCCAGCGTTTGGCGGCGTGCTGCCTGCCGTGCCGCCTTCTCGGACTCGGTCGAGATGATGGATCTGCTCGCCGGCACAAAGGCCGACTTGCGCCGGTTCTTCGCATCCTGCTTCACGCTCTCCGGCTTCTCCAAGTCGCCGGGGCCGATACTCTTGCTTCGCGCTTTCTTACCTGCCTTCTTTGTTGGTGAAGACAGTCTGCGCTGCAGTGGATCGCTGGATATGAGCGGCGCCACATTCTCCTTGTCGTGGAAGCCTGCCATGTTGGTCGTGGTAATGTGCTGTCGTCGACGCGACAGCTGCCTGTCGAATGAGGTCCGTCGTCTGGAGAAAGCGGGCATCAACAAACACCATGCAGTGCTGCCTCAGGGATCAACGCGGGATGCCAAGGCCGAATCGCACACCAGCAACTTCGAACTTTCGCAGCGCGCAACGACTCCTCCGCTTCGACGCTACCACGACCCCTCTCCCACCACACCCACTGATTGCCCAGCACCGCAATCATGGCCACCGAATTAGCCGTCCAGAGCGAGCGCGCCTTCCAGAAGCAGCCCCACATCTTCCTCAACTCCAAGGCGCAGCCCAAGACCAAGAAGAAGGGCAAGGGCGGGCAGCGATGGTACAAGGACGTCGGGCTCGGTTTCCGGACGCCCAAGCTGGCCATTGAGGGCAACTACATCGGTATGCCGGCGCTGCGAAACGGGGGAGGATTGATGGGTATTGGATACACGGACTAATCCGCCGGGTGCGACAGACAAGAAGTGCCCCTTCACCGGCCTCGTCTCCATCCGCGGCCGCATCCTCTCCGGCAAGGTCATCTCCACCAAGATGCATCGCACCGTCGTCATCCGCCGCGAGTACCTGCACTTCGTCCCCAAATACGCGCGCTACGAGCGGAGACACAAGAACCTGTCGGCGCACGTGAGCCCGGCGTTCCGTGTGGAGGATGGGGATACTGTCACGGTGGGACAGTGCCGGCCTTTGAGCAAGACGGTACGTTACACTGGGCGGGAATGGGATGGAGCAGAGGATGGGCAAAGAAGCAGCGTACTAACAAGTCTGAACTGTAGGTCCGCTTCAACGTTCTGCGCGTGCTGCCGAGGACTGGCAAGGCAGTCAAGTCGTTCCAGAAGTTCTAAGCGCGAGAAGCCTCTGTTGAAACGCGATGAGCCAGAAGGATGCCGGGCTTGGAGACCCTCCTGCTTCGAGACGGAGGCATGGCGTTGGTCTCGGCGAGCGGCGCAACCCACTTGAGGCGCGCACTCTAGCAAGTACGAGATTGCAGAATTGTCAAAGACTTACTTCCACGATCCTCGCATGACGAAGACCAATAACACAGCCGGCCTACACCGGCGAGACGTGTGGCTGCAGGCTCTGCTATAACAGACTTTGGAATACCTGCTCCAAAAAGTCATCGAGACCGGCACCCCGAGTGAGCCGGACCAGTGCTGAGCCACAATGATGCGCAATGACAGTAACGGCACCCATCTCTGCCCTTCGAAATGCATGTACGCGCACGAGTCGCCCTGGTGCGAACAGGGACGCTGTGCGCCATATGGAAGTCCCGAAGCACACTCGTTCCTCATTCGGGGCCTCCCTGAAACCTCCATAGCGGGCCCTAGTCATGGCAACAAGTCCTAGACCCTCCATGCCGTACCCAACAGAGCCCAGGCGCGTATCCCCACTCTGCGCAACGAGCATGTCTCTGCTGCAGGGAGGCCGTTGACTCTCAGCTGCATGTTGGAAGCTGCCCGATCCTCTTGGTGCCCGCTCCGGGTCAGTCTCCGCGCTCATGCCTCCCGCGACAGTGAAACTTCGCTTTGCCGTGTCGAGTTGGTGGCTGTCCGCAAGGGCCAAGAGACATCCGTCAAGGATGCCAACAACGGCTCACATACCACTCTCTCGACCAAAGTCATACAAAGCAGAGATCTCTACCATCCCGCGACCGGGTCGCTTTGTGGGATGTCAGCCGTTGTTGGCATCCTTGACGGATGTCTCTTGGTCCGGGAAAGCTGCAAAGCTTGGATGCATACCGTGACACTGGGAGCGCATCGGATGGCGCGGAAATATGCTGCTGCGATGCTCCGTGGCTGCCCTTTCGTGTTGCTCGCAGTGTCCGTATTGATGAAGTCGCGAGCTCGGATGCAGCGGCTCAACCTCGAGTCCGGAACCGCAAGCCCCTCTCCGCGGCGCAGCCACTGCCCTACAATGACCACCCATGACCCAGCCGCTCCACTGATAGACCTAATCCTGATTCATCGCCAACTCCTCCATCCCCTTAACCCCACTCTCCAACTCCCGGATCCGCTGCCCCACCCTCCGCTTCACCTCCTCCGCAATTTCTCGATTCTCGCCCTCCACCGCCTGCGTGTACACCGCCTGCACGCGCTCCAGCTCCTCCCGCGCGGCCTTCCGGTCTTCCTCGGCGTAGACGGACATCTTCTCCGTCTCCTCCATTGCGATCTCGAACTCGTCTTGCGCGGTCGCGTAGAGCTCGGTGATCTCTTCGATCTTGATGTCGACGGCGGATTTGTTGGAGGATGCGGGAGCCGGGGGGGTGAATTGGGCGGGGGAGGCGTGGGAGGCGGCGCGGGTTGTTGGGAGGTGCTGGGTGATGGGTTGGACGGCGCGGAATGCGGGTCGGCGGATGGTGGCGAGGCGCAGTGCGCGGTGCAGGAGGGCGCGTTGCATCATGGTGGGCGAAGTTCGATCTGCTGTGAAAAGTCACTTGTATGCCCGGTCTCGAGTCGACGGGTTAGTGCAGAGGTCGATGCCGGGGTCTTGGCATTGCCTATTCAGGAAATACCTTCTCGAGTCCGTGATTCGCCACCGATCTTACATCAGCTTCACATGATTCTTTCCACATCGCAACATCGCTCTCTGAACCAGAATAACACGCTAACGAGCGTTCGCAATGGAGAGTGCCAACTTGCACCACATTCTCGACCATCTTCCCATGCTCGGTGATCGAGCAGCGCAGTAAAGAATGGGCTACATCGCGGTCGTGGCCTTGATAGTGTCCGCTTGTCTACTGCTCTACCAATTTCCGAAGATGTCCTGGAATCTGGTTCCGCAATGGCTATCGTCTGGGAAGTCTGGTCTTGAAGTTGCGGGCAGTAAGTCCGGCAAACAAGGGTCGTCAGTGACCATCAGAACGACGAGCGAGAAATTTGGCTTTGAGGGGACGGAAGACGACGACAGCACGCCAAAAGCTGAGCCTGTCAAGCCGCCTGGCGAAGTGCCAACATTCTCGCTGTCGGACGACAACGATACGGAGCCAAGTCCTCCTCCTTCCCCGCCACGGATCCCATCCTTTCCTGCTCCGGACAGCGCGCAAAGAGCGTCCACCATGGCCCCTCCACCCAAGCCAACCTCTCTGTCCACGAGGAAACCCGCAACAAGCCTCATGCCGCCGCCCAGCCGAGCACCCGCCGCACTGCGAGCACCACCCAACGCCGCCGCGTCCCTCCGCATCCCCAGCACCGGTCCCCTCCCCGACCGCGGCCCGCCACCCAACAGCCAGCAACGCCTCTCCTCCAACCTTTCCCCTCTGGCCCCGAACTCCTCAACTCCCAAATCCCGCGCCAAAGTCCAGCTCACGCCCGGCCACTCCCCCATGGACTGGGCCGCTCTAATCAACAGCCCTTCCTCCTCTCTTTCAGGAGTGTCTACCTTTCAGCGCGTCACACCCTCGGAACTCAAGCGGATGACGGGGCGCAAGGGTAAACCGGCCTGGAGTTCGTGGCAGGGGAAAGTGTACAACATCACGCCGTACCTCCCCTTTCATCCGGGAGGGGAAGCGGAGCTGATGAAGGCCGCGGGGCGCGACGGCGCGAGCTTGTTTACTGAGGTGCATCCGTGGGTGAATTGGGAGAGCATGCTGGGGGCGTGTTTAGTGGGGGTGCTGGTGCCGGAGGATCATGCGACTAGTGCGCTGGAAGACATGGATTGAGAATTTGGATTGGAGATGAGGAACGCGAGGGTTGTTACGCCATCTTGGCTTGTTTGTTGCCTTTGATGTGACGGACGACGAGGCCTGATTGGGCATGGGACGTTGAGGGTGAGAGACGATTATTGACCTGGAGTCGCGTATGGTCAATTTGGCAACCCGGCTCCAGTTGCGCGACCGGGAACCCGTCCCTCCAAAGTCGAGCACGAAGCGCATGGCTATGAACCAGCTCAGGAGCTCATCGCGCGCGCTACAATGCCTAAACCTCTCAACCAGCGGACCGACTAGCGGGGCCTGCTCTGCAATTGCCGCTCTCACAGGCAATGCCACATTCGAGCAGTGTGTCGTCGCAGCGACGGGATCAGATGGTGGAAGCGCGATTGACGCCTACTCCCTTCCTCGCGGTCGCTGACCGAGGAGAGCGACTTTGCAGTGCCCGCCAGGCCGCCTCGCGTATGATGCGCCGCTTGTCCGGAAACGCCTTGATGACTACTCCGAGCGAGGGATGCAGCACGTCAGGCTGGCGTTTCATCCGCCTGCGCACGAGCGCACCGAATGGCATGGGCACAGCTGTCCGCGAAGTGGGCTCCACCGGGATCACTCGAGAATTTGTTGGATGCAATACACCGCGTCTCAGAAGACGGTAGCAGGGCAGCCGCGCTGGTTGGTGGCGCCAAAGAGGCGTGGGTCTTGTTTACCCGAATACCAGGCCGTAATTCATGTATCGTTTAACTGCCTACAGCGACGATCAGCCAGCCGTCGCGCTCCACCATGCGCACGAGCGTCAAGGCAGATAGACGCGACATAGCAGATAAGCGCCGTACAGCGAAGAATGCATGCGTACTTACAGCTCGTCCCTCCCCCTGCCTTTCCCTCCCTCCTCCCTCACCTGCTCTGCCCCTCCCTCTCCCTCAATGAAACCCTCCAAATCCATCCACTCCGCCGCAAACACGCCCATCACCGCTGCCCAGTCCTCCACCGTCGACCCGTCGAGATGCGCCCCATCGTCAGCCATCGTATGCCACACCATGGGAAACGGACTCGGAATCAGATGCAGGATCTCCACTCCCCTTGCCATGAACGGCAGGTGGTCATCCTCGATGTACCCGCCCAGCCACCGCTCGGTCGCGCCGCGCTGATCTTTTTCCGCCTCCGGTAGAAACGGATTCGCGGGATTGGATTTCAAAGGGCTGTCGGCGAGCGAGCGCAGGCGTGTCTCGACCGAGGCGAGGAGCTGGTACGCCCAGTGCGTCGTCTTGAAGTACGACGGGACGCGCGGTTCGGCGGCGCCGAGCAGGTCGAGCAGGACGAAGAGCGCGATGCTATCTAGGGGGGTCTTGTACGTGCTCAGCGCCGAATGCGGGGTCGACTCCCAGGCGGCGGCGAGACTCCGCGCGCCATAGATGGAGTCCGTGTGCGTCCAAGTGTCGAAGGCTTCCTCGCCGTCGAGTAATATGATCTGGATGCCTTTGTTGACGTCGTCGTCGTCCAGCGAATCAATTGCGCCCCCGTTGTTCTCCATGGCGGCCCACTTTCTCGTCAGCGCGGCGTCAATGGAGCGCGCGACGTGCAGGAGGATAGCGCAGGGGGCCGCGGAGTCCGTCGCGCCGATGAAGTTGTGGGGAGTGAGTTTGGAGTCGTAGTGGGCGACCAGCGCCAGCCTTCCCACCTCGCCGCCCTCTCCCTTGCTACCGTTTTCGTCATCTGATGATAGCCATGGCGGGTCTCTCGTCGCGATCAGATTCCTGAACGGGACTTCCTTCCCATGACTGGTCGGTGTTGTCGAAGTGGAGTTCTGGAATTCCAGTCGCCAGCCCGGGAGTTGGGTGGAGAAGAAATTGACGAAGTGTCGGAGGACCTTTTCGCTGCCGGGTGTGCCCGGAACGCGAGGGACCAGGATCGGGGCGAGGAGGCCGCCGGCGTGAATGTTGAAGTCGGCGGGGGAGGGGGCGGGGAGGGCGTGGAGCGAGGTGTTGGAGAGGGGTGTGTAGGCGAGCACGGCGGTGCGGAGGGCGGCAGGGAGGAGGAGGAGTGTAGAGAGTCTCATTGTGGGCGATATAGGGTTACCGCTGTAGAGGGTGGGATGCGCGTAGGTGGTCGTCTCGCCGGGAGAGCCAAGATATTCCGCTCCGCATGCTCGTTCATCACCTCACCTCGCCTGTGCCTAGGTATATGCTTGCCTCCAAAGGACACAATGTAATGTTCACGCCGACGCTGCTCAGGCTTCATGCCGGCGCAGCATGTCGGGTCCCTCCTGTACACTCCTCAATCCGCGCCACATGTCTTCAACGGGCAGCTGTCTCACGGCACCCCCCCACCCCTCTCCTCCGCCGTCTTGCAACCACCGCGGCCCGGCAGCCCACCATCAGCAGCATCAGAACCCAATCGCCACCTCCCCGACGGACTCCCAGCACTAATCTAGCCCCGGCCTTTAAGTACCCGGAACAAGTCAACATCTACCTGGCCCCCTTCGCCCAGACGGCCCTCCTCGGCGCCTTCCGCCTCGGTGCCCTCCTCGTCCTGCTCGCCGGCAACTTGGTCTTCGCTCCCATCTACTTCTCCGACGCCGACACGCCCAAGTGGACCGTTCCCGCCCTGGCTCTTGGCTCCGCGGCGCCCTTCATCATCACCGCCATGTTTGGCCCCACCGTCGCGAACATCACTGTTCATTTACCTCTTCAAGCAAGAAGGAGTAGGGAAGCGCTCGTCGCGTTCTCGAATAATGTCCCGCCTAGTACGCGGATTAGGCTGCAATTCATTCGCTTCCTTCCCGTGTTCGTGAAGCGCACCGTCTACTTCGAGGACCTCCACCGCCTCCCACCAAGCTGGACCCGGCTGAGCAACCTGGAGCACGTGCCTTGGAGCAATGCCGGGGAGGCACAGGCTGCAAAGAGGAAAGGCGTGGGCGCGTGGGCGCTGAAGCTGTATCTGGGCCGGTACTGGGTAAATATGGCAGTGGGCACGGTGAAGAAGAGGGGACGGGAGGAGGGCGTGTGGGAGAGGATGTGGGCGCAGATTCCGTGGATGGGTGAGGATGGGACGGTAGTGAAGAGGATGGGGAAGGCGATTGAGAAAGGCGTTGGGACCGCGGCTGTGAGGCCGCCGGCGGCTAGAGTGGAGGGTCCTGCGGGCAGGGAGAGACCGCGGTCAGCTGGTAGGACTAAGAAGTGATAAGCCTTGCCCTGCCGGACCCAATGTATGGGGCAGGCCACCACGTCACCCGTGCCGCACGCCTGTTGCGAGTCGCCACCAGATCGGACGACGAGACCATCCTCAGCCAACTTTTGGTCAGTCTCTTCATCGGCTGCCAGAGTCGTTCATTTTGCTGTCCGCACCTCACACCCTGCCATGCGAGCGCTGCGAACGCGAGACACAACACACAACAGAGGTATGGTGCTCTTCAAGAACCACAATGGGCGAGCTCGACCGCGGACGATTACGCACATGCCGGACCGCACCCATGGATCCTACTCACATGCCCCATGGAGTTATCAGCCCTTCCCCTGACCTGGTCCGGCATGCTCTCTGGCCCATCGGCTTGCTTTGCCGCTGACACACGGGCGTTTCTTTGTTTGTCCCACTTCCCACGTGGGATCAACACAGTCACCACATCCGGCAAAGAGACCTTTACCGGATATTAGACAATGAAGCTCGACGCCCGCCTTCCACGTATGCTCTTGAGTCTAGTAGCTGCACGAGTCTGCAAGAGGATTGATACGACTGCGATATGGCGCCTACAAGTCCAAACCAGCGCAGCGCTCGCACTGCCAGCCGAAGGACCTCGGCGGTCAAGTCGCCGCGCAGTCCACGGACTCCTACGAGGAGTGCTCCGAGCCGGCGGGCCTCCCGGTCGGCGCCTCCGCCTCCGGCTTTGCGCAGTCCGACCAGACTAGCCACGTCCCCCAGCACTCCGCCGCCTACACCCAGGACCAGGCTTGTTTAAGCCCTCCGCAACTCTGGTGGTTTGGGGGGCCGCCGGCTGCCCTCATCACGACCCACACCTCTCCCCTCGCCCACAGATGCGGACCATGGCGGTTCTGCCGAGCGCGCCTGGCAAACTGTCCGCAATGCGCGGGGCGCCGCCAATCTCAACCACGCCCTCGGTGAGTTCCTCGCCGCGCACACCGCCATGGACCTCCTCGGCTACGTGGCACGGGTCCACGGCGAAGACGTGACGATCACGCGAGAGCGGTTCCGGTTGCGACGACTAACCCACGACGAAGCGGAAGATCGTAAGGATGTTGCCCCGGACGAGCAGAGGGCGAAACTGGTGGGGATGTTGTTGCACGAGCTTGATCTGCCGGGGCAGCGTTTCAGTGCGGCTTTGGAGGAGTGGAAAGATGAAGTGGTGACTGCAGCGGCGTCGCTGGAGGAGGTGGCGCTTCGCAGCGCCGTGCTCGATTTCGAGGAGACTTGGGATGTGCAGCGGCTGATCCGGGCACTGCAGGAAACGCATCCCGAGGCTGCGCAACGACTGGTCGGTCGCCTGTTACCGCAGGAGGGCGAGCACCATGTGTACGGTAAATACGCCGTCAACGTACCCGTTGGGACACTAAGGGTGATCGTTGCGGGAGTCACCGCCGCACTACGTGGAGCCGCGATAGAGGATATACGACCGCTCGAGCCCCCGGAGGATAGGTTCTATGCCTCCTCGGTACGAGGCTGGGCGTACAATGACTACGCCGCTTTAGCACCTTTGCCGACAGGGGCCGACGCCGACGCCGACGAGCAGGCTGAGCCGCTTCGCGGGGCGAATATTTCTTTCAGACGCTTCCAATCAGCGCTCTGGCGTTCCCCATTCGGCGGTTCGGGTGATGAGCTCCCTCGCTGGGGCCAGCTCTTTCACCATTTGCAGCAACACGCGCGTTCGTTCGGCCTCGATGACTTGATCCGGGCGAGTCACAGTGATCTGCATCAAGGGATCTGGAATCGGCTGGAGCGGCACCCGGAGGTCAGTGCACGCAGGATGGGGTTGCTGAACCACCAGTTCACCATGGAAGACAATGTCGTCGCGGTGCTTGCGGACGGATACCTGGAGAACGCACGAGCGCGCCTGGTAACGCGTGGGAGGATCCCGTTCTTTCTCCTGAAGGCGGACGAAGAGGAGGAGTGGTTTGCTGAGGACGCGCGCAAGCATGCCTGCCGGGATCGTGAAAGGGCGGCGAAGGTCCAGGCGCGGAAGGACAGGATCGCGGCAGCCAGCGAGCGTTTCGCGGCAGCGAGGCGTCAGCCCTCTGAGGAGACGCAGAGACTTGAGGCGGAGCTGAAGGCACTACTCTCCCCCGGGAGCTGGGCGGCGTATCTGGCAGAAGCGTCAAGTCATTTTGTCGCAACGGAATCGGCAGCTCCCGTTGATCATGATACTGGCTCGCCATCGGGAAATCGCGCATCCGGCTCTTCAGGCCCAACGACCTCGCCCATGGGTGCGGCATGGACCGGTATCCAAAACGCTATCGATCATCTGCGCAGAGAGCGACGCGACTCCGCCCCGCTCTCCCCACCGCCACCCGAGTGGCTGCAGAACGTGCGGGCAGATGGCCTGGGAGAGCTGTGGTGGCAGGACATCCGCGCTGCGCAGGGCCGAGGTAAGCTCGAGCGCGCGATTGCGATGTATCTGGGCCCGGGAACGTCCAGAGTCCCTTCTGTACTGGATCGGCTGACGGAGACAACGGACTCAAGATCGGCGGTCAAGCATACGATGGCTGAAGAAATTGACTTCGATGGCACGTATGCGCGGTTTAAGCTGCGATACCTGAACCTGGATGACGGGGAGGCACTAAGTGGTCATGGCGAGGTGGAAGGAATCGAGGCGAAGCTCGCGCAGATGCTTGTGGACGAGCTGGATCTGCCTGGACAACGCTTCAGCACTGTGCTGGCGCGTTGGCAGTCAATCGAGGCAGAAGCGCGCGAGATCGGGCACTCGAGCTCAGCGCTTCAGGGCGACGCTTGGTACGAGTCGTTCAGCAACCTGCAAACGCGCATCATCGCCTTCACCAACGATCTTGGCTTGCAGCGGCTGGCGGAGGCATTCGCCCAAGAGCATTCAGCGGAGGCGCTGCGGATCTTCCGTCCCCTGGGCTTCCGCATCACTTTTGACAATCATACCGTCGCGCATATGCAGGCTCCAAATGAGACCACCGAGGAGGTCGCGCTCCTGGTTACAAGTGGACTGCTGGACCTGGCCGACACCACGAGACTTACTCCTACGGGCGTGCTGCTGCCAGGCGACGAGGTGCCACGGTGGGCGCATCACATCGAGGACTTGTTCGGGGGCGCCGCAAAGCCCTCTGTCACGCTCGCCTCGTCGATCGATGGTCTGCGTGACTCTACACGCCGTACCGATGGCATCCTCTGGCGCCAAGTCTTCCACCATGTCCAATCACATATCAAGAGATATGGGCTCGAAAGTATCATGCGCGCGAGCTTCGACCTGCTCTCCGTTGACTCGCGGGCTCAATTGGGGAATGATCCGGAAGGCGCGGCGCGCGAGCTTGGCCGGTTGAATTATCGGTATCGCCCTAGCGACAAATTCGCAGCGATTTTGGCGGATGCATATACGACCGAGGCGCGGCGGCATGAGGCCGCCCGCAGACAAGCGAACACTAGTCAATCGGACAACCAACCGGGTCTGAATCATGCCGACGACAACGAAGAACTCTACCCAAGCAGTCCACCCAGCAGGAAGCGCAGGAAGTCTGAGCCGACCCCTGATGCCCCGGATCGTAGAAACGGAGACGGAAACGACGACGATGAGGAGCCTCCGCCGCCGGCTGCAGCGCCCACAAGACGCGCTGTGGTTAGCGTTGACATCTCGATAAGCACGATACCACCGGGTACCCTGGCACCAGGCGACCACGCTCCACCAAGACGGACTCGCACCCGCCCTGCAAAGGGCCAGGCGCCGACCAGGCGGAGTGCTAGGATAGCCGCGCAGCACGCAGCACCGGCAGCTGTGGTTGCTGGCACGGCGACCACTCAGGGCTCGACGCGCAAGCCGAAAGGAAGCGCGCAACTGTCGCCAACGGCAAAGGTACCAACCGTGGGAAGAAGTAGGACCAGACAACGGAAATCCGTCGTGGTTATGAGCGCGCGGAAAGCGGCAGGGTACTGAGGTAGCTATCTAAGATTTCTCTCTGGTATGCACCCTATTGATAATACTTGAACTCACGATCGTAGCAGCCAGACATACCATTTTCCAAAGACTGGGCCTGGCGTAATAGCATACGCTTCGCCGCACATGTCATTGTCCTTTGTTGTAATGCACTATCCTTCACACTTAAGGACAGTGGCCGGATACGGCAATGCACGTTTCTTTGATGTCTGGTACACAATGAACATCGCAAGAGTGCCACCATGGCACCGTTTGCCCAGACGCGGGCTCGTTGCAGCGGCGCTCCACTCTCGAGCTCTTTGGCACCATAGCAATGGCGTCGGCAGGAGACCAGGCAGACGTGCACGCCGAGCCTGACGACCTGCCGGATTACCAGACTGACTCCGAAAAAGACTTACCACAGGCTTCAGCATTGAAAGATTCCGATGCAGACGCTAACGCCCATGGCGGGCATGATGCCAACAACCCAACACCGTCCAGCTCCTGGTTCGGACGATTCCGTCTCGGCCTGACTGCATCTCTGGACTCGTTGCGAGGCGTCCCTCGCGTGGAAGGTCCTCGAACGCCTCAAGGAGCATCTCCTGTACATCGGCACAATTCCTGGCAATCGATTCGCCGCGCACGAGGGAGACTCAATCTTACCAACGCCGTGCGTGGCCTACTACGGCGGCGTGGACGGAAGGCTGTCAACGATGTGCTGCAGAGAATCGCGATGGCGAACAGCGAGCTACCGCATGCCACACGCGCCCGCTTCGAACTGAGATACCTCAACGGCGCCACCGTCCCAGGGCTTGTCCGCGAGAGCGAAGACGAGTTATACGAGAATCTCAGCGATCGTGGGGACTACCGAGAGTGGGAGGTCGGTGATCTGGCGGAAGCGGTAACCCTGATGCTGTTTGATGAGGTGGATCTTCCCGGGCAGCGCCGTAGCACAATATCCCGGCGCTGGGACAGGATCGTTGAGGAGGCCCAGCGAACAGGCAATTACGACGACCTCCACCCACTCCTGTCCGATGCTGAGGGGTTTGACCCCAACGATGAGACCCGCGAGGCCTTCCTGGGTGGGCACGTCCTTGCCTTCATCAAGGACTACGGCCTTCGAGTCTTGTTCGAGGTATTCATGAGGACCCATGTCGCCTTGGCTTTGACCATCATCGAGCCTCTTGCGCTCGCCTCTCCGCGTCCTGGACTCCCGGGGATGAAGGAGCCAAGAGAGACAGATCGACGAGTAGCCGCTCGGGTCGTCGCTGCGCTTTTTGGTCGTGAGCCTGTTGCTCTCAAGCCCGGCACGATGCCGCTCGGGTTTCAGTGGCCGCAGTGGCGTGGCCAAGAACACAAGGAAGCTTCTACAATCGAACATCAGGACGGCGCACAGCAACGTCGTAGTGTCGAAGAGTCCATTAGAGCCATTGAACTCTCGCAGCTCCTGGGCCCCGCCACATGGCGCAGAGACTTCCACCTCGTGCAGCGGCACATCTTTCTTTATGGTGAGACATTCGACTTGCTTTGGCACTTCAGGCGCATCTTGCCTCTCCGTCTTGTCCAGCGTATCATCGATGACCCACAAGGTGCTGCCACCGAAATCTGCCGGCTCGGCTACCGGTATACCATCGACGACAATGTGGCGGCGATGCTCGCGGACGGGTTAACAACCCAACGGCTGGAGACTGCACGAGGCGCTCCTCGCAGCGCATCATCTGACGGCAGTGGTTCAGCCCCGGGTGACGGCCGACCAACGTCGAATCCTGAAGATCAACAATCGGACAATTCAGACCAGGACTCGTCCTCGTCTTCGCATAGCGACGATGACCCCTTCGCTCCTCGCCGAAGGCGAAATGGCCGCTACTCGTCACAGAAATGGCCTCCGAAGCAGATTCGGGAGAGCGTCGAACTCGTCGGTCGAGACGGCAGACGTAGAGAGAGCATCTCCCCTTCACAACGAGCGGTGGAACGGCAGTCAAATCGGGTTGCAGCGCCACCCGGACGCCGCGCCCAGCAGTATCCACACGGGCTCAACTTGCGCCAAAGCGACGGCAGAAGTGGAGAGGCCTCGCCACCGAGCTCTGCGCGCAGCCAGAAGAGCGTGAGGTTCGCGGGGGCACCCAGTAGCGGCTACGCGGGTGGCAGCGAGGACGGTGGCGGGCATGTGCGAGCACGCAGGGCTGCATCGTCGCCGCCGGACTCGGTCTCTGGCCCGTCAAGGCCGCCTACCATCATCACAACTTCGTCCGGTGGAACCTCGTCTCGACGCAGGTCAACACCGCCAACCATCGTAGAGGTTTCGTCTGCCAGCAGTTTCTCTGGGAGCAGCACATCTGGCGAGGACCTCCTAGACACCCTCGAAGGGCTACTCGACGCGAACACTCCACCAGGGGCGCAGTCTCCTGGCGGGCGCAATACCTCGCGCTCACCGCCGTCTTCGTACAGGTCCAGACATGGACCTACAACCTCGCCTTCTTCCAAGGGGTTGAGAGCACGATCTCCCGCCGGGGATACTTCCTCACAACCGCGATCGCCACCATATAGGCCACGATATGGTCCCACGACCACGCCATCTTCGCAAGGTACCACATCGGGCGGCACAGCTTCCTCGCTTACGACGCCTCTGGGACACTGGACGCCTCCAGCGGGGTCTACATTAAGATCTGCCGCGACCACGCCGGGAGACTGGGATCTCGGCGGCGTGAGGGAGTCACCACTAGCACAAGGCGACTCGAGCAGCCCTCCGTACCGTGGCTTGAGCCGGCGATCTTCTACATCGCCTTCCGGGAGTCCTGGAACTTGGGACCTCGGCAACGTGCGGGCGTCTCCACCATTGCGAGCGAATTCGGGGAGTCCACCTTACCGTGGTCTTGGCAGGCGACCTTCCACACCAAGTTCCAGGAGCCTGGCGTCCACCCCGGGGCAGTGGGACCTAGGCGGGACTCGCGTCTCGCCGCCAGCGCAAGGCGCTTCGGGCAGCCCACCCTATCGCGGTCTGCGGAGGAGACCCTCCACGCCACCCTCGGGCAGCAGCTCCTCGTCAAGATTGTCATCGAGGCGCTCGGAGCATCTCCGCGACCTCCGATCCGGCCCCGACGACACCGCGTCGCCGGACACGCTTATTCACACGACTCGAGCAGGGGCCAGACGGCGCGCCCTGGTCGCTGTCGTGCTCCCGGCTTCCGCTCCTCCACCGCCGCCACCGCGGCGCAGTGCCCGCCTCGCGGGTATCTCGCCGCCAGTAGCGACTGCCGGCGGTGTGGGCATGGGTCGTTCGCGAGGGGTAGCCGGCGCCGGCGGGCGGGGAGGTGGTGCGCAGGGTGCCGGTGGTGCGCCGCGCGGCTCCGGAGGAAAGAGGAAGCGGGGTCCTGGTGGCCGGGGCGGAGGTGGGAACAAGCGGGCGAGGGGCGGGTGAGCGTGGCAACGAGGCGGAAGTCAGAATGCAGGACAATACTAGGCAGCATAGCATGACGTACGTACGGCGCGTGGCGCGTGTGTTGATTGACTCGTCTCAAGCACCGTGAATGCTTTGAAGTCCTTGATCCTGAGGCTGTTGTTCACGGATGATAGCTGGATCAATGGCTTTCGTAAGCCGTGGACTGCGTGCAAGTGTGTCGAGATTGGAGAAGGCAAGGCGATTCGAGTCGTGCGTGGACACGGATGGTCGAGCTCTCGACAGCGCGATGGCGTCAAGAGTGGTGTCGGCGCACCGCACGGAGAGCTGAAAGGCGCATCCGGTGGACTCGATGTACGGCAGAAGAGTCGCAAGGCATGCGTGAGCCTGGCCACTGTAGTGGCCTCGACGGCCGCAAGCGAGGTGGCGGCGAAAGATGAAGATCAGGCTAGTCGAAGCACCTCGTGGGCAGGCGAGGAAGCGCGTGGCGAGACCAGCCTCTGGATTAGCAGGCTACACGCGGGTGTCTCCCAGATCCGCGCCCGCTCTGCACCTTACGCCGGCGCGTATGTGCCTTGGGGTTCTCTCGCCGCACTGCCCATCCGGCGTGCTGTCGGTAGGGAGAAGAACGCCGGTCTAGCAGTGGAGCATGCCAACGGCCGCACGGACTTGCCGCGGTGGCACCGATGGGATATTTCATATCGAGGACGCCGTGGTGGCGGGCAGCGAGGATCTACGCGACTTCGACTTCATCCGCCGGCGGTGTCCCGCCGCGGGTCCAGCGCTGCCAGCATGAACAGTCATCTGATGGACTCCGAGTGTTGATGCGGGCCCGTCTGACGGCCACGGGATGGCCATCTCCCGGGCCACTCAGTTCCCTGTGGTCGGCCGGTGCCCGCGAGGCGTCTGGATGCTTTGAGAATGGTCCCGGAGCGCATAGGCCTGCACACTAGACGACTCGGCGATCGCACGACCCGGAAGATGGGCATTGGATGCGCCTTCAGATCCTTAGGCGGACATAAACGGCGATTCCTAGGTCAGAGAGGGGCCGCTGTGGCCAGTGTACAAGAGCCAGGTGAGCTGCGGTTCCGAAGGGAGTGACTCAACGTCCGCAAACGCAACGCTGTCCCGTTGCCGCCTCGTTCGATACGTGTTGGTGCACGCAGCTTCCTCGGCCTTGCCTGCAACGCCGAGTCGCAGCGACTACTTCTTGGCGGCGGCATGCAACGAGTCTCACCGGACAAGCCCTCTGGAGAGAGCAGAGCGTCTTACGGTCCACTAAGGCCGCCCTCCTCACCAGGCGCCGATCTGGCACTCGGGGACCCGGCAGTGTCGGCAGTCCCTGACACATCTTGCCCAACACCCGCGACCAACGAATGTCGGATGCCATCCGGGCGGCTCGCCGAGTCTGCTCTACCGAGTGAGACAGATTGTAGTTGCCGATGGTCACGACCGTGGCAATGCGTTGCATCCTGGCTCGGTGGGCGGGGATGCGATATGGCCAGCATGGGCCATCCGTGGCTGTAGTATTGCTCGCAATGCGCCCTCGCGCAGCACGCGGACGTCCGTTCGGCGGCCAGGGGCTGCGGCTCTGGACCACAGATTGCCTTCGTACGCCCAGTGGAGGAGCATCGGTTGTCGAGGTCACAGCCCCGCCGAGCTACAGGACGGGGACTGGCCGGCTGAGTGGACAGGTCGGGGCCCGTCCGGCCGAGGAGCCTTCTAGTGTGTCGGTGGGCAGTGCGTGTCCTGGGGATATCTACAGGTCGACAGCCAAGTGTGGCGCTCGTGTGCGTGTACGGGTAGCGAGGATGTCGTGTGCGAGCTGGTCCACAGCGTGTAGCGGCGTGTGGCCTGGCCCCGCCCGCCCCCCCTTTCTCCACCACTTGGCCGTGCGGCGGCGGTTGTGTTGGCGGCGCGCGCCCGCGCTCCCCTCCTGTCTGCCTCTGTTCTCCTGGCTTCTGGCCCCAGTTCCGTTCCGGTGCTCGCTCTCCCGCTACTCATGCTGGCTACCCGAGTTCGCCGCCGCGCCGACAGAGCTGCGACGCCGAGACCAGCACGTCCGACGGCCTCCATCTCTTGCACAACGATCGACACTGCTCGGATGCGAAGTAGGGCTATCAGTCTCCAGTGCTGGACCGGCTTGTCAACCAATCCTGGCGATCGATCAGTGGGCACGCATACAGGTATACAAGGCTTTGCTCACTGCTTGACACCTGAGCGTGCAGTGGTGTGAGCTTCTCGGGAATAGCGTCTACATAGCTATACCCATTGGTACACGCGTCTGCGCCGCAACTGCCCTTGCTAAGAAGCGTCGCACCGGCTGTGTCCGGGACCCGGCCAAGCCTACCTCGCCACAGACACCAGCGCGAGCCGCGGCCCACCGCCGTCCCGCCCCTTGACCCAAGCCCCCATGGACCACGTTCAAGACCTTCTTCACCGCTCTCCCGCCAGCCTACGCTCCTGCACCTCGGTCAACGCCCGACTCCCACTCACAAACGCCACCCCGCCGACCACGAGCGCGACGGGCAACATCTGAAACAGATTCCACCGCGTGTAGTACATCACAAACACGCCCTCCATCGCCACCACGCTCCCCAAGAACAGCGCGTGCGCCACCGGCGCGCTCCCAAACGCCTTATTCGCGTGCGACAGATTCCCGCCGAGGAGGGCCCACGCGCCGAAGAGCAGCGGCAGGGTGGCGAGGACGGCGACGGCGAAGAAGGCGGAGATGATGCGCGGCGGGGAGGAGGGGGAGGGCTTGAAGAGGTGGTGGATCTCGGGTTTCGGGGTGTAGCGTTCCGCGGTCGGGGGCGCGGGGGGAGTGTTCGCGGTGTCGGGTTGCAGGGCCAGGTCGAAGGCGTGGGCGGTGTAGGGCGCGGTGGCGGCGCCGAAGGAGGCGAGGGTCAGGGAGGCTTTGAGGGGGCGGGGGGAGGTGAGGAGTTGGTGGGGGAGGTCTTTGTGGGTCTGGACTTGCGTGGTGAGCTTGCTGTTGTGGTATACTCATGGGGACGGTCGTTTGCGGACGTACCACTTCGACTTTGCCCTTGCCGTTCTCTTTCAGACTGAAGGGGAACGACTCCTCCAGCCCCGTCGTCGGGTCGTGGAGGGTCAGGAAGGCCTGATGGGGGCGCTTCCCCGTCTTGCCCTCTGTCGCCGTGAGGATGATCTTGAGGGTGTCTGTTGAGGGGAGGGTGACGGCGTAGGAGGTGAGGGGGGAGTTGGGCGTGAGCCTGCAATCGAGTCAATCCCTGCTGGACATCATGGCTGCCTCCCAGACCGTACTTCTCCTTCACACCTCCACCGACGCCGGCGCCTTTACCCTGGACCGTCAAGGTGGCATCTTCGAAGCCCCAGCTGGCTGCCAGACAGGCTGAAGTGAAGGAGAGCGCGCTGAGCGCAAGGCTGGAGAGTAATCGCATGTTCGTCGTCGACTGTTGTGTACAATCCGTCCTCTCGTCAACAATCGTCCGACGGCATTGGAGACGTAGCATAAACCATTTGGGTTAGCGCAGGAAGCCTCATTTGCTGCCTGAGCATGTGGCACGCCAAGAACTTGGAAGGGAAGCCGCTGTCGCCTCGTCTACGCGTCTGACCACGACAATACCGCGCTGGAACCCTCTTAGACGTCGGGGGGAAATTGCCCGAGATAAGGTAGGTACAGCGTGTGTGGAAGATCTTGGCATCGTTGGAACATGTCGATCCATGCTGTGTCAGAGGTCTGCGACGATTCAAACGACGGCAGCCTCCAGCTTCCTCCCTCTTTCCGCTTCGGGATGCGTGCACGGACCGCGTTGCGGGCTACCCAGTTCGGAACTTCTCCTTCTCTTGCGACACTGCTTCACGCACCACAACCACCCACCGCCCAACCATGCCATCCCGCCCCGCCCACCGCCATCGCTGGCCACTCGGATCCTAACATTCCCAACACTATTCCACACCTTCCACATCGAGAATCAGCGTGCGCACGCAGTGGCGCGTCCGCGCTTGTTTTGCTGTGGTTGCCTACCAGGACGGACACCAGCTTGCCAAGCCCTTCACGTGCCAACGAAAAATTTGTGGAGCCACCTGCGCATTACGAATTCGACATCACGGCCTGCTCCAGGATTTCGCAAACGTCGACTGACCGACCATGTCACACTCGCTCCGGGACTCGGTGTCGGTCTTCCACTTCACCAACAAGATCTCCAGCGCGAAGATCCGCAAGTACAAGATCGCCACGGAGCGCGGCATGGGCGACGGCGACTACGTGCGGGATCCGTCGCTGGGGACCCCGGCCCCGGGCAGCTATGTCACGCGCTCCACGCCACGCGAGCCGGACTCGGCCTCGCCGGGCGCGGATGGGTCCACGGAGCCGGCGAGCAAGCGGCCCCGGCTCAAGCTGAACGTCGGTCCGCGTGCGAACGGGGAGGGCTCGCCGTCGAACTTCGGCGTCGACGACACGGGCCGCGTGTCGAAGCGCGATCCCACTCGACTCCGCATGCGGTACGATGAGAACATGGAGCTCGAGGACGAGAGCCTGCGCATCCACTCGCCGACGGAGTCCGAGCTGTCGAGCGTCGACGACAGCATCCCGCCTCCGCCACCGCAACCGCAATACCCTCCCGCACCTCCAGCCCCCCCGGGTCCCAAGCCCCACCCGGAGTACGGCATGCTGCAGAGCTACTACATCGAAGGCGGCGACGAGGAGGATGAGCAGGCCAAGGCCCCGCCCGTGCAGCCTCCGCCTCAGCCCGCCACGCAGCCTCCTCCGCGCAAGCCGCAAGTTAGGCGCAAGCGTCTTACCGCGGCCCAGCAGCGGCAGATGCAGCAGCAGCAGCAACAGCAGTACCAGATGCAGCTGGCGAGTCCGTATCAGAACCCCTTCCCGCCTACCGACCCCCGTCACGTGCCGGCGCAGATGCAGATCCAGCGTCAGTTTCAGGCGGACGAGATGCGGCGGCAGCAGTACTACCAGATGCAGCAGCAGCAACAGCAGCACCCGCACCAGCACCCGCAGCAAGCTCATCAACCGCCGCCGTTGCGCTCTCAGCAGCCGCCGCCGCCGCCCCCACCTGAGCTGGATCCGGCGCCCAAGGTGGAGCTGACTGGCTTTGATTTTATTGGCATCATCCGCCCGTCGAGGACACTGCAGACGGTGCAGCAGATGGTCGACAACCTCGCCGAGCTGTCGAATGCATTGACCAATTTCGGCGGTTTGCCCGCTGCGCCTAGCTCGCCGATCGCGCAGCACAGTACGTACCCGCCTCACAAACCCCATTATCATCGTGCCACAACTGACAAAGCGGGCAGACGCAACGCACGAGAAATCCGTCAAAGTCCTGGACAACTTCCTGGGCCTGTTCGAGGACGGCGACAGCGAGGCGGAGCAGCGCCTGCAGGCCGCGCGCCGCGCCCCGCCGCCGGACCTCGACTTCCCCCTCACGGGCCCCAGCCAGCCCGACGGGCCGCTGACCTACGGCATCCAGTTCATCCAGAACGCGCTGAAGTCCTGGGCGCAGCAGCGCCTGCAGGGCGTGCACAGCACGCAGTGGGCGCAGCAGGCGCACCTGCGCCCGGCCTCCAAGCGCGCGCTCGGCCGGCCGCGCAAGTTCGAGGGCCCTCCTGTCCCCGCCACCGCCGCCGGCCCCGCCGCCGGCGACCCGCAGCAGCAGCAGCATCCACCCTCGCAGCCCCCGCGCCCCAAGACCGTGCTGGTCAAGGCCGAGCACACGCCCGAGGGCGTCGCCATCCGCGCCTTCCAGCACGTCCTCGAGTCCGGCTGCCTGCGCGTCAACGGCTTTTTGCCGCAGGAGCTGACGCGCGCGCTGCGCATGCTGTACGTGCAGATCGATCACCTGATCAATCAGCAGGGGCGAGCGGAGCCGGCGTGGCGGCCGCTGTCGTATGGGCCGCAGATCGCGGCGCATCGGAAGCAGGTCGAGAGGCGGGTGGAGGAGCAGAGGTTGCGGGAGGAGGAGATGGAGAGGGAGCGGGAGATGGGGATGCAGCAGGGTCCGCCGCAGCATGGGCCGTCGCAGGGTCCGCCGCCGCCGCATGGTTCGTTGCAGCATGGCCCGCCACCGCATGGCCCGCCGCCACATGGTCCGCCGCAAGGTCCGCAGCAGATGGGCATGCCACCCACGGGAATGCTGAGCCATCCCCACTATCCAGGTCCTCCAAACCACGGCATGAACGCGGCGCAGCACGCGCAGATGCTGGCCGTGGAGCGCAAGCGGCACGAGCGCGAGGGCTTCCTGCCGCCCCCCTTCCCACCGCGGCAGCTCTCCAACCCGCTGCTCCCGGGCAGCCAGCCCCCCGGCACGCCGCAGGGCTACGCGCCCTCCACCTCGCCCACCTACGCCGCGCACAGCGTCCCGCACAATCATGGCAATACACCTGGTCTCCCGCCCAATGCATCCGCGTCCGCGCCCCCGACGCCCGTGGAGGGTAAGCGCAAGCGCGCGGGTACGACGACGGCGCAGAGTCCGCGTATTGACCCGCATGGCGAGCAGTTGAAGATGCAGCTTGAGAGGATCACGATGTACCGGCCGGGCGCCATGCAGCACGCGGGGCCGCAGATGAAGTTCGCGTTTGCGCCGGCTGCAATGTCGCCGCAGGGGTGGAGGCCATCGGCGTTTTTGCAGGGGGGCGAGAGTGCAGCCAACAACGATCGGGTGATGGGGTCGGGTCAAGTGCCATCGCACGGTCAAGGGCAGGGGCAAGATGGAGGCTTGGTGTCGCCGACGCAAGCTGTTGGTGGGGGGGAGCGGGTGGCGGCCGTGCCGAGCATTGAATCCTCTGCGGGCCAGCCTGGAGTTACCAGCATCGCCACCCAGCGCTCGGACAGCACCAGCACCAACACAAACGGCCACGGTATCGAAGTCGTCGAAGCGGAAGGCGACACGCAGATGGCCGAGGACAACATCACGGTGAACCACATCAAGGACCACTCCACGGCGCCGAGCATGAAAGCCGAGTCCGTGAGCACGGCAAGCGGCACTCCCACGGCAGCGCCGGCGGTGCACACATTCGGCTTCACGGCCGTGAACGGCAAAGGGAAGCAGCGCATGACTCTCAAGTTGAAGTCGCCTTCGACTAGGGTCAAGCCCGGCGCCGCGAGGCAGATGGAGCGGGACTCACGTCCCGGTGCGGCGGATACGGAGAAGTAGGAGCACCGTGGAGCGTGGCGAGGATGCGATCATGGCACGATAGGAGTGCGGGTGGCGAGAAGCGGAACGACGGAGCGGTCACTTCAGAGCGCATCCAGGGGCGAGTTTGTTGTTGTTTTCGCTGCGGCTGGGCATAACCCCCAGGAACGACTAGGAGGATCGTAGGTCCTGGATGGCGTTCAGCTGCTCGGCCTCATCGGCTGGAATTGGCATCGTTTTGTGATGTGTACTTTAGCGCATGGGGGTGGGTTGGTAGCGGTGGTGACGACTAGTTAATAACGATATCGATTCACCTTCAGATTCTTCGGGGAACGTCTGTAATCGACGAAGTTGACACGCTCGTCCGATGCGTGGCGCGACGTGGTTGACACAGCTGATAGACACGTAGCACCACCTGATTGCCGGACCGGGTTTGCCGCCTGATAGGTACTGTCAATGGAGTGAAGAGCTTCGTACATCCTGAGGGTGTTGCAGTCCCTGCTAGAGCACACGCGCATTTCAGGGCGTTGAGGTCCCCTTGGAAATCGTCCCCTTCGGAAACCATGCAGAACGCAGCGACATGCGAAAAGTGTGTGGCTGCCGCCGACCCATCGGCCCAGATCAAGCCCACGCGGCCTGCCAAACAGACCCGCACATGCGCTGAAGCTCAAATGCCGGGATCCCACATGCTATTCCATGCTCCCACACTTCGTCCCTCTTCCGCGTCAGCCCGGTAACGGTAGGCGCCCGACCTACCCACCAGTCAGTCGCGAGCTCCAAGCCACGCACACAGTGCATGCTGGCAAGCTCAAGCGGCTCCGTACCCCGATCTAGCACCCTGCAAAGGTGAAGGGCCCCGCCAGCAGCCCACAGGAGGGAGCCCCCGAGATCCCAGAGGGGACAGCATCTGAGCGCGTGCGTACCAAGACTCGTTGGCAGTGGCGCTCAAACGCGGTCCCGAAGGGGATTCACGGGGGCTCTCGCGGGCGGGCTGCCGGCAGACCCTCCACATCTGCACCAACGCCAATCGTAGAAGGGAGCCCTACATGGACTTTGGTGGTCAGTAGATGTTCACGGTGCTCTGGACTTACTACCCAGCTCAGCCATCAGGTGGCGGAGCGTCGGAGGTCCATGTGCTCGATCGCGGCGCGGAGGGTACCGAGATCGCCGTCCGAGTCCAGCCAGATGGCGCCGAGGATCGCCTCGACGGTGGTGGCCATGATCTTCCAGCCCACGGGCTGTCCACGTTGGCCGGGATGGATGAAGATGTGGGGGGCCAGACCGACGCGCCGACCGAAGGCCGAGAGGGCGCGGTTGCCGCCCACGGACTTGTACCGGGTGTCGGCGACGACTGCACCAGTCAGCGAGTCGGGCCAGGAGACAGTGGCGGGTGTGACGGTACTCAGAGGCGTCGAGGACTTGTACCAGTCGTCTGCGAGGACGAGGGCCAGCGCCCTGTCGCCGACCAGGGCCTCGCGCTGGTTGGCATTCGGTGCGAACAAGCCGGTAGTATCCAGCGTTCTGAAGAGGAGATCGTCATCGTCAATCGTGTAGCCCGTCAGTCTGGTGATGAAAGCTTTCGCTGCGGTGAGGTTCTGGTGCTCAGCCGCCGTGGTGCTCAACGCTCTTCTGCGGCCGATGGAATACGTTCGATCCGACAAGCAAACACGGCGTGACAGTGTGGGAGGACGATGGGACTGATGGAGAAGGATCTCAAGGTGATACTCGCTTCCTCCGCGGCGCTCATATGTGAGGTGAGCTCGCGGAGCTGGAGGTTGGAATGCACAGCCACACATCGAGCTCCCCTAGCGCGCCAGCCACTCGAGGGAAGTCGCCACGAATGATGCGCCAGAAACCAAGACCGTCCGAGCCCAGACGCAAGCAAGCGCAGCGTACCCCATGTGGCAGCCGAGGACCCATGGGACCTCACCATGGCAGAGGTCAAGCTACTCAAGCCACCCCAAGCCGCCCGAGCCACGCGCCTACAGACCCCTCCCACCAACCGAACGATCCCCCAAACCGCCTGCCGAACCTTCGGAGACTACGAAATCCCCCCAACAGAACTTCATCCGCCGCCTCTTCTCCACCCGCAGCGAACCCCATCTACCGCCCCCGGAACCAGCGGACCCCGCGCGCGGGCTGGAGGCCTCGCGCAGGGTGGTGATGGGCGGCGTCCTGGACCCGCGGTATCGCTCCGCGGCCTGGCGCGTCACGGCGGCCATGTGCGCGATGCCGTTCGCGATCTACCTGAGCTACGAGTTGTTCGAGCGGCGGTTCAGGGGCAAAGAGCAGAGGGTGCGGCCGGTGCGGATGGCTGGGGGGGAGGGGGACGCGACGTGAGGGCGCAGCCACGCACTGGACGCATTGCGGGATGACTGAGCGACTCGGACGCGGTCCTGAGAGGTCGGGGTGATGCGGATGTGATGTACAGGCCGATATTGCGCTTCAGGACGCTCACATGCTCCCTACACCGCAATGCACGAGGCCCGACGACGCGCCGACCACCACCTCACCACGCGGCATGCCCGCCATCAATCCGCAGATCGGACCCCGTCATGAAGGAACTCGCGTCGCTGATCATGAACACGGCCGCCCCCCGATATTCCTCGGGCTTGCTCAGCTTGCCCAGCATATTCTGCGTCGGCCAGTCCCGGCGCCGGTCCGGGTACTGCTCGAACAG